>VDFB02342502.1:0-33487 GCA_007258455.2 Sequoia sempervirens
CATTGGACTATGCCTACCATAGGAAGAGGAGACCAAGGGTCACACCTTGCAACAATCTCCCCCAGTGCAAGCACAGGGTTTGAACCTATGACCTTGGCTCTGATACCAATTGTTGCAAAGACAGTTATTGTTGCATGAAAAGATCAGCCTATTAATGCCTGATACAGCCGTTGGATTTATACAAGATCAAGATGCACAAGAGGTGGTTAAACCATGTCACAAATCCCAAGTGCCGCGTTGGAATATTACCGCAGGAAGAGGAAACCAAGGGTCACACCTTCCAAAATTGTGTAGATGGAAACCCGCAGCTTCGGACCCGCAAGGATTGGAGGCGCCAAGGTGAAAAGCTAAGGGAAGTCCACATGGGAACCTCCACAGGGGCCAAAGAATTAGAAAATTTTAGGGTGGTGAATTTTGGTCAACTAAAGAATGATGACTTTAAGCTCAAAATTAGGGAGCACACAAAATAAGGAGAAGGAAAACAACAACCTAGTGAAGGCGAAAGGAGAGAGAGAACGACCCTATTTCGAATGAGGCATGTGTGCTATAGGCACAATAGTTTCTTGATCAGTTTTACTATTCTCTTCTACAATAAATAAATCATATTTAACCTCCATTATCCCTTTGTGTAATGCCTATAATGAATGTGTGTATTCTCCACCCCCAATGGAAAAGAGAAAATATTGAGTTCTACTTGCTTGGACTGAGAATCCACGACACAATCTATATCATCCAAATATGCATTGTGTAATGTTTCTCTCTCCTTTGGATCTACACAATCAATGGCCTTTTCCTTGTCTCTATTCACATAAATTGTAAAAATAGAAAATGGAACCTCTACTTTGGAATTGATCCTCTCAAACTCACCCTGTATTGGATTATATTCACCAACTTGCAATGCAAAGATAATTGGGGTTGCATCGTCACATTCCAACTGCCAATGTTTAGTACCTTCAATGACATGGAAAGGTTTATCTTCCCATTCTAGCAACCCTACATGAGGACTAGTACCTCTCCTTGGAATATCATCTATTATCATATTAACATGATCCTTCAACAAATTTTGGACCTCCAATAGTAACTGATCAACCTTAGTTGTTTTCATAATAGTCCTAGAGTGGTTTATGCTTGCAAATACTTTGTCTTCTTTTTCTATGGTTTGTACAAACTCCTTTTCACTCACCAACATAACACTAGAAACCATTTGTGATTCTTGACTTTCCTCTTTTAATGGTGTAAGGGTGTATGAAACTCCATATTTCTCTATGAAATATGTGTTTTTCCTACCATCATGAATTACCTATCTATCATACTACCAAGGCCTACCCAAAAGCAAATGGAAAACATCCATTGGAATTATGTCACACAATACCTTATCTGTATATCCTCCTATGTGAAAATGTACCCAAATTTGTTCATTCACAACTACTTGATGCCCTTTGTTTAACCAAGAAACCTTGTAGGGAGTGGCATAAGGTAACCTTTGTAATTTAAAATTCTCTACCATTTCAAGAGAAACCAAATTGTCAGTACTACTAGAATCAATAACAACCTTGCAACACTTACCTTGGATTTTACATGTAGTCCTGAAGAGTGACTTTCTCTATGGTGGTTCCTTCTCAAATGGCCCTTTGATTAGAGTTCTTCTCATCAGCAAAAACTCTCCAATCTCTGGTTCTTCAACAAGTGGTGAAGAATGTACTCTCAACATCATCTCCACCTTGTGCGATCTGATTTCATCTTTCACTTCCAAAAGAAGTAGATGGTTGCTCCTCAATACATTACCATGCTTGGTGGCCTAAAAATTTGTTGCACTTATAGCACTTCCCAATAAATCCACTTGAACCTTCTCTAGCACCAAATCTGCCCCTATAATCTGATCTTCTTCCACTAAAACCGCCTCTTGAATCTGTAGCTTGTTCATGGGTATTGCTTGTCTCTCCTTGACTCCCATGTGGCTGTCTTGAATCAGTAAATGACCCTCTTCCTCTAAAACTCCTTCCTCTACCCCTGCTTTTCTTTTCTTGTTTTCTCCTCAATTTATCTTCAACTCTTATGGCCAATTAATAGCACTCTTCCACTGTTCTTGGGTTTGTGAGACTTAGTTCATCCTATAGGTTGTATCTCAACCCATTGATGTATCTTGCCACTTTTTCGATATCATCTTCTACATGGATTGCCCTTATACTCAATTTGTAGAACTCCTTTGTATAGGCCTTCACATCCATATCTTTTTGGTTAAGGTTTTGATTTTTTCTATATAACTGAATGGAATAGTCACTAGGTAGGAATTTTCCTTTGAGTTTGGCAACCATCCTATCTCAAGAGGTGATTTTGGATTTTCCCTTCTTCCTCCTCTCATCTTGCACATAGTCCCACCAAAGTAAGGCATGGCCCTTCAATTTTTTCTTGGCCCACTTCACTCTTTGTTCTTCTAGTACATCTTCATATTCAAAATAGTTGTCTAGTGCTCCTATCCAGTCTAGGAGTTCTTCACTATCCAATTTTCCTCCATACACTAGTAAATTTGTCTTTATCTTGGGACCTTCTCCTTTGACTACCTTCAATAGCTTTGCTAGTTTCAAATCATCAGGATCAAACTCTTCTTGGGACCCTTCTTGGGAGTTTCCCCCCTCCCCTTCTTCTTCTTCTTCTTCTTAGTCATTCAAGTCTCCTATGACCACTCCTCTTCTCTAACTTGTTTTAACTAAAAAAATCCTAGCTTCAAGGGTTTTTGTCAACTCCCTCATTTGTCTCATTTCTCTTCCATGTTTCTCCTTTAACTTGCTACCTCTCTAGCAACTAGATTCCCTTTTCAAGCCTTGTTTCTCTTCACTTCAACCTTTCCCTCTTCTGATCAACCTATGCTCTGATACCAATTTTATGAAGAGTAGGGGTAGAGCTTATGATAGTAAGGTCATATTTCACAAAAATGGGTTCAAAGCATACTTGGTGGGTCCATGACAACATGACAAGGCAATCCTTTACACAATGATAGTCCCTTTAACTCTCAAGGGTGATAGACTCTCCAAAGGCATGGGGCAGCATGAAAACCACAAGAACATGTATTGATGATAGACATGACATCATAGGCTTTCCCCAAGTTTTGATAACATCCACTTGCATGGAAAGACTTAAAGGTGGCAATCTTCAATGGAGCAAACTATGTGACAGTCATATGTAAGCAATGAAGAATATTCACCACATGATAGAGGTGTCAAAAAAAGGTTTCTCTAGGGTGTAGCATCAATATTAGACTAGTATCAACCTTCAAAGGCTCTACACAACATTACAATGACAACACATTGGCAAACAACCACAACACAAGTTCAATCTACTTGCAACCACAACAACAAACAAGGACTATCATTCAAATTCTCTTCACCCATGCATTGTTCAAGCCTCAACTCTTGAGGTTCATTAGAGTACATTAGGAAAGAGATTTGTACATTATTTTTTGATTTTATCATGGAGGAAATGCAAGAAATAGCATTTGGATTGCTCTCTAAAACCCTAGGTAGGGTTTTGAGTGACCTCTAAAATGTTGATAACTTCCTACAATCTTAATGAAATTGAATAAAAAAAAACCATAACAAAGCTAAGAGTTTCCTCCACATGATATAATTAGTATTCAATGCATACAAGGCACTATCAATCTGTACAACGTGAGAAAATCTGAAAGAATGCAAGAAAACATAGGAAATAAACGTGCAAAAGAGCTTTTCATTCACCTAACTTCATTCCAACCCCTCTCCTCAAGATTACAAGGAATATTTGAATTTTTTCAACCATATTCTAACCATACCCAACCATATTTGTCTTATTTACATCAAATTACATTAGTTTGCAAAAAAATTGCAAAGTTACTTGACAACTTTTGAGCAATGTTGACAACATTTGCATTTTTACTTAACCTTGCACCTCGAGACTCCATAATGACTCAAAATGACTCAAAATGGCCTAAGAAGACATTATTACATGAATTCAACCTTCACATGATCAAAATCCAAAATTCTACTACCTAGAACCAAAGGTGCAAATGAAAGCCAGGGTGCCCTTGCACCATTTTCTTAGTGTTGAATCCCCTTTTAATCATACCTAAGGAAACCACCACTTATACACCTAATCACTATTGAATTTCCTATGATAATAATTGAGTCGAGGCATCAACTATGTTATGTTGTTTTTAATATGTATTTTGGGTGTTCCACATTATTATGGGTTGAACCCATGGCTCGATAGATATCGGCTACTAATAAGAAACCCCAAGGTATCGATATCATGTTATCATTATGTTATCAATGAATGATAACATGTGAGTTGGTATCCTCTTGAGGGATGGTATTTTGATGAAAAAAGTATAAATTTTAATTATAGTGTTCACTAAATCGAATGGATACCTTGATCAAAAGAAAACAAGCATGTATTCATAAGTTGTAACAAAATGAAGGTATATTGTTTCTATTAATATTGTTTTTATGGATGATGTAATTCAACTAAGTTTCATTGAACAATTCTTAATCCTTATAAAAGACAAGTGGTTGTGAAACAAATATTTTCATTCATATCAAATTGAGATTAGATGATAATTTATTTTAATAGAGCATCTGAATGAAGTGATGTTTTCTTTTTTCATTTTTGAATATGAAAATAAACCTATATACAAGGGAAATTTTATTTAATTCCTCATAATGTGTACGCATATTTCAAATTTGTTCATTTCTAGGCATATATGTGAACATGCATACATATCCCTTTATGCATGTGCACATACATGTAGTATACCTTTTGATTCATCTTGATTATTTTACTCATTGAGCATATTAAATCTCTTGCAAATGGAACAAACTGTAAACATAAAACAATGTTGAATTGCAATTACATATGATGAATAGATGAATGGTTATTCCAAACTTAAATGAATAATATTTGATTGTGTTGAAAGGAATGGTACAATAATTCAATGGTAAAGTGTAGCACACTAGATTACTATTAATAGATGGTCTAAAAGGGAGGGATACCCCTTTGATATGATAAGCTTTTCTTCCAGGAATGGGTGCCAGAGAGTGTAGATTTTCTTTTTTTCAAATCTAACTAGAGTTGCACTTTATGCAACATGATTTTAGCCTAGCTTTGCAGTAATTATAAATATATATATATATATACCAAACAATATGTTATTATTTACCCTCTCTGTATTGATTTATTTACCTAACATTGAACTTGTATATTCTAATAGTAGATAGAAATGCATGAGGTTAGGTATGCACATATTCCACCTTGTGAATTGTATATCTTGTTAGGTGTTTCGTTTAGGTTTGGGTATTCTTTGACTGAATGAAGAGTTTCAGGGAAGCATTGCTTCATGGTTGGGTGGAAAAGCATCTCAATCATATTCTCATTTACTAGTGGAGGCAAGTTGTCATAGAGGAATCATATTAGAATTTTATTATGTATTGTATCATTGATGTAATTGAAAGAGAACTTTGTAATTGAGAATTGACTATGTGACGTCGAATACCAAGTGAAACTTGTATGTGACTATTGAAATCTGGATATGAATAACCTATATTTCAAAATAATTTATAATTTATTAACATAAAATTGCTAAATAGAATTAGCTATGGAAATTGTGTGTCATAAATTTGATGTCCATAATGTCAATATTATTTTTTTTGAATTAAATCTAGTTGGTCATGTTTCATTTGGTATCAGAGCCCAAGTTTCAACTCTAGGCCTATAAGTCCATGATGGTTGAACTAGGGAATAGTGAACCCTTAAGTAGATTTGAATTAACTAGGAAATGACCAATTTGAATTGCTTGCAGGAAATGGGAAGTTCCAAGTTGGGAAAAAAGAAGAGGAAAACCAATAGGGCTACAAGGAAGTTAGTCACTGTAAGAGAAAATCCCAAACTCGAGAACCCACCAAAGATTCCTAATGAAGAAACTCTAGAACACGCCCTCACATGTCTCAAGCTAGAGCAAGACAAAAAGATAGAGGAGAGAAAACAAACTCCTAAGACTAAAAAACCCTCCACATTTAGAGATTGGCCAAAAGGATGTGGACTAAATGCACCACTATTGACTAAGAAGGAGGAGTGCTTGTGTGCATGTCTTGCCTTACCCAAGAGGGAAGATGTATATTCAGATGAGGATCCTAAGGAATGTCCTATTTCTAATAATGAGGGAACTGCTTAGAGCAAAAAAACTTTTGTAAATAAGGATCAATGTAAATCCAAACTTAATATAAATAAAGAAAGGCTTTTGTTGATCAAAGGTGTGAAGCTTGAAGGCTTGTCTTAAGATGAACGTGTATATTTTATTTCCCTTCTTGGCCTGAATTTTGTGTGTGTTGTAAGAATGGAAAGATTGAAGGTGTTGTCATTGATGGAAAATGGTCAATTGGTTATAAACTGATTGTTATTGTCATTAGTACAGGTTATTGGCTATATATGTCAAGGATATTGAGAAAATTATAATGAAGACATGTTGCAAGTGTTCAGTGGGTTCTCTAGGTTTTGCTCATATTTTCTCCTATATTTGTATGGTTCATATATGTTGATCTTGGTTGTTGGAATCTACTATATCCTAGTTTTTGGTTGTTGATTCATTGTACAGTGCGAGTTGTGTTCACTAGCTGTGAACTAAGATTTTTTGTGTTTCTAGTTGAAGTCTGGGAGAAATATTGTTGGGCTGGATTTCTCCTTCATGAAGTCTTATGACTTGCAGTTCTAGGGTTGAGTTGTTTTGATTGTATTGAAGATAATTTTGGTATCTGGAAAGTTCATGCTTAATTGTTCTATGTGTTTTACACTGGTTTTTCCAACCTTGTGTGAAATACTACTTTCAAAGTTAGTGAAGCGTGTTGGATCTATTTGGGTCGCCATCATTCTAATTCCACCCTAGGATGTTTTGGAACTGATCTAATTTGAACTTAAATTTGGATGGATGACTTTTCATATGTTTCAAAGTTGAAAATGGTATAAATGTAAAATGAATTAGGGAAGAAGAAACAAAGAAGAGAACAAAGAAAATAGAGAAAAGAGTGCAACAGAATAGAGATAAGTGTGAATATGTGTGTGTGTGTGATGCGAGTATGGAAGATCAATGCAAAGCCTAAATGTTGAGTTCCTGGAAGCAGTGAGCTGGAGGTGCACTCTATCATTCATGCATGTGTACAAGTGGATTGAGCGAATTGTAGTGGAATCCTTTGTTGCATTGATATTGTCTTCTCTCTGTAACAAGTCTTCTTTGTTTTCTTTTTATCTCTATGGCAGTGATCTCTCCATGGTGTTAGCTCTATTGGACAGTGATTTCTTATTCCAGGTAGTGAATCCTTGTTTTGGCAATGAGCCTCTTGTAATCAATTTTGATATTCTCTATAGTGTGAGTTAATCATCACTATGGTTTTTCCCTTATTGAGTTTTCCATGTAAATTTGGTGTTATTGTGTTTATGTGATGGTCTTCAGTTTTTGCACTAGTATTTAATGTTTAATCTGCTAAGCAGTGTTTAGGTTTAGTTCTGGTGAAAGAATTAAAGTTTAAATCTATTACAAATAATTCACCCCCCCTCTCAGTTGTCTTATTCAATAATAAGGAGTACATTTTGAAGAACATTTTGGTACATTCTGTGCTGATTAAGGTTTAGAATTTGAAGTTTGCTAAGGAAGTTTGGGATGCCTTGGAAAGGGCACATGAAGGTGATGAGAGTGTTAAAGAGGCAAAATTATAGAATTTGGAGACATAGTTTGAGCTTTTGCATATGTCTAAAGATGAGAATGTTAAAGCTTGTGTACAAAGATTGGATGAGATAGTGGTTGGAATGCAAGGACTTGCTGCTACTATAGATGAAACCAAAATTGTAAAGAACATTCTTAGAACTCTCCATGATGCTTATAGTGACGTGTGTTCTATTGAACAGAGTATAGATTATAAGACCTACACTAAAGATTTGTTGTTGGGATTTTTGACATATTATGAGATGAGGAAGTTGAGTCTAAGGAATGGATGCAAATCAAAAATTTCTTTTAAGGCTACAAGAGCTGAAGATTTGGCTGAAGAAAACTTTGATGAAATAGAAGATAACTTTGTGAGAAGGATGAGGAAAGGCTCCAGTAAGTATGAAGGTAAGTTACCCTTTAAATGCTTTAGTTGTGGAGTTTAAATAGGTCATTAAGCTGCAAACTTTCCGCAAAGAGCTAAGAGGAATAAACAAATATATGAGAAAGAAAAGAAAGTAAAGAAGATTAACAGAGCATATTATTTGAATGAGAATTCTAGTATATCTGAAGAAGATTCTAAGTATGAAGATTTTGAGGGAAATTAATGCTTTTTCCTGACTATAAAGGATGAACCTATATCTGTTAATTTTGAAAAATAGGTGAAGGAAACGCCTCCAAAGAATGAAAAAAATGAAGGTACTGTTATCTTTGCCCTACATCCTAAACAAGAAAAGAACTATTGGGTTGTTGACAATGGTTGTTCATATCACATGACTAGTGATAAAAGTAAGTTTTTTAAGCTTGAGAAATATGATGGAGGCTTGGCTATGTTTGGAGATGATATTGGTGCTAAAATTTGTGGAATAAGTTTAGTAAGTTTTAATGGAAAGCATAATACTGATGATGTCTAATATTTTAAGGGATTGTGACATAATATTTTGGGTGTTGGTCAGATGTGCAGTAAAAGATATGATCTTGTGTTTAAGGATGAGAGGTGTGAGATTTGGAGAGGATCTGGAACATTGATTGTTGCATGAAAGAAATGTGAAGGAAATATTTATCAACTTAAGGGTGCTGATGGACGATGCTTTATGATTCAGATTAATGACAGTTGGTTATGGAATAGAAGAATGTGTCACAGGAATTTTGATAACTTGGAAAGGATTAGTGCAATTCATGTCGTGAGAGATTTACCAAGAATTACAAATCCTGTTATTGCTATCTGCAAGAATTGTCAGTTCGAAAAGAAAGCAAGAAGTCACTACATATCAAAGGAAAAATCTACTACTGCTCTATTGGATTTAGTTCATACAAATCTTGGTTTTCCTAAAAGAGTGAGAAGTCTAAAAGGTGAAAGGTACTTTATGATTTTTATTCATGATTATTCTAGATATACATGAGTTGTATTTCTTAGAGAGAAATCAAATACATTAGATAGATTCAAGACTTTCAAAGCTATGGTTGAAAATGAAGTAAACTTGAAGATAAAATGCTTAAGTTCTAACAAAGGTGGATAATTCACCTCCCTTGAGTTTAATATTTTTTGTGAAGTGCATGGAATAAAGAGACAGTTATCTGCTCAAAGAACTCCTCAGCAGATTGGAGTTTGTTGAAAGGAAAAACAAAACAGTTCAAGAGGTTGCTAGATCAATGATTATTGAGGCTAGTTTATCAGAATTTTACTGGAGAGAAGCTATTCATAAAACTATTTATGTATTCAATTGAGTACATGCAAGAGAAAATAGTACAAAGACCCCTTGTGAGCTATGGTTTGCAAGAATTCCTACTATTAAGTATTTCAAGTTATTCGAAAGCAAATGTTATATCGGAAGAGATGAAGAAACTTTGGGTAAGTTTGATGCAAGAAGTGATGAAGGAATTTTTCTTGGATATTCCACTAAAATAAAAGCATACAAATGCTTCAATAAAATGATGACAAAGATTGTAGAAAGTACAAATTTCAAGGAGGATGAGACAGTGAAGAATTCAATTAACATTGATGGATATGAATCTAATGACCCTGATCGCATAATAATTAAAGAGATTGTGGAAGAATGGGAAAAGGATGAACAAGAAGAGAAGAATGAAAAAAATGAAAGAGAAGAAGATGCTTTGATGATGTCATCAAAGAAACCTAAATATGTATAGAAGAATCATTCAGAAAATTAGATTATTTGAGATCAGACTAAAGGAGTATTAACTAGAAGTAGAGTTACTGCTGAAGTTAACTTGTGTTTATTTTCTGAGATTGAATCGAAGACTGTAAGTGAAGCATGTAAAGATGAAAATTGGATGAAAACTATGGAATAAGAAGAGGTTTACATGGAACAACCAAAAGGATTTCAATTGTCAGAGCAACAAGATATGGTGTGCAGATTAAAGAAAGCTTTATATGGATTGAAGTAAGCTCCTAGAGCTTGGTATGTGAGGTTAGATAGGTATTTGATTCAGTGAAGTTTCAACAAAGGTACTACAGATATTAATATGTATTTTAAGATTGAAAATGACAAAATCTTGATTGTAGTTGTATATTTTGATGACATTATCTTTGGAGGAAATGAAAATATGTGCAAGATGTTTGCGGAATAGATGTAAAATAATTTGAAATGTCTATGTTTAGATAAATGAATTTCATTCTTGGGCTATAGATCAATCAAACATAGAAAGGAATTTTTATTTCAAAGTCTAAGTATGTGAAAGAGAAGTTGAAGAAGTTTGGGATGGATGGTTCCAAACCGGTATATACTCCTATGGTGACTGGTTGAAAATTGGGTAAAGATCACGATTCACCTAAGGCTGATCAAAGAAAGTATAGATCTATGATTGGTGGACTATTGTATTTGACTGCCACTAGACTGAATATTATGCATGTTGTTTGTCTTGTGGCTAGATTTCAAGAAGATCCTAAGGAAACACATGTTGGCGTTGTTAAAAAAATATTAAGATATGTGAATGATACTCTGGATTATGGATTATGGTATCCTAGAGATATTGAATTTACTCTAAGTGCTTATATAGATGTAGATTGGGCTAGATGTGTAGATGAAAGAAAGAGTACAAGTGGTGGTGCATTCTTTCTTGGTTACAAATTGGTGGCATGGTTAATCAAAAAGAAAGATTCAATCTCCTTGTCTATTGTTGAAGCTGAATATATTGCTACTGCATCCTGTTGTACACAAGTTCTAAGGATGAAACATATATTCAAAGATATCACAGTGGTGTATGACACTCCTATTTCTATCTTCTGTGATAATACAAGTGCAATTAACATTTCAAAAATTCATGCAATGCTCTCGAGGACAAAGCATATATCTATCAAATATCATCTCTTGAGAGAGAAGGTCATGGACAATGAAGTAAAGCTTGAGTATGTCTCGACGAAGGGTCAAATTGTTGATATATTCATGAAGTCTCTTCCTAAAGATACTTTTGAGTATCTCTGAGAGAAGTTAGGGGTCATTTCCCATCCTTTCTTGAGCTAGATGTATTAGGAGATGCATCAGTCTGGTGGATCTATGAATCTATCTTTCATTTGGGCTGATGTTTAGGTGGCTACCTCTCAGGGGGAGTAGGTGGTACAAGTGTTGTCATTGTCAGTATTCTATTTTCTATGTCAAAGGGGAAATCAATGTAGAATATTTGTTTCCTTTGCCATTTATGTCAAAGGGGGGGAGGAACTATGTGAAAAAGAAGAGGAAGCATGTGAAGAAAAGAGGAAGAATATAAAAGACTATTTACTAAGGGGGCGAAACAAAAACAAAAAGAAAGAGAATTCTTAAGAAGTGTATTCATAGTTATATGGTATCTTTGATGGTTTTTCACATCATGTGTTGCCATCAATGAATGTAGAACGCTTTTCCTAAACCTATTCAAACATGGAAAAACAAGAAAACATTAGTCCTTAAACAAGTTTAAACCAAACATTCCCCATGAAATTCATTCAAACACAAGAATAAGAAAACAAGGTAAAATATCAAATAAAAAGCTAATGAAATCTTATTCAAAATGCTCAAACCAGCATCCCATGGGGGAATTGGTGCTTCTTTCATGTGGAAAGAAGCCCTTTCCCAATTTCTTGATAAGCTTGATGATGATTGTGTGCTCCTTGATATAAAATTTCAATAACCTCACTAAGATTAATGAAGTTCTATGCTAGCATGGATGAAATGTGGATGAAAATGGATACTTTGAATTCAAAAATGACTATAATAACCTTCCATAAAACTTGTGAATGATTGTGGATTCAAATGAAAATAATGATCTTACATGGATTATGGATGCCAAATCAAATACAGAAGGCCTCCATTTATAATGAAGAAGAGTTGAAGAATGAGGAAGAGGATGAATGTAGGATTAAAGATGGACCAATGTCATTGTTCCACTTGTCAACATGCTAATGAAGGAGAGTGGAGCATATTTTGAACAATGTGCATGTTAAATGCATGTAGGTGGAATTTGAATTTGAAGAAGTGACTTGTGCAAGAGGGGATGTAAGAGGAATTAATGCCAAGTTGGCTCAAGGAGAGGACATGTAAGAGCCTTTAATGCCAAGTTGGAGGAAAAAAGTACTTTGGGAGGGAGAATTCAAATAAGTGGAATATTTCAAGAATATGCCACATTTGAATGAAAATAGAAAAATTAATAAATCAAATAAATTGATTTACATGTGCAACTTGCAAAAGCTAGAAGAATGGAGGATTCAGGAGTTAATTATTTTTTGATTAATTAACTTAGATGGAATTAATTGAATTTACATTTGATTTAGATATTTAGATTTATTTAAATCAAATGAGAGGATAGTTGGGAGATTTTAATTAAATAATTTTCATTTATTCAATTAAATGAAGAGCTTTAGGATTAAATAAAGTTAATTTATTTAAACACAAAGAGAACATTAGGATTTGATAAAAATAAACTTGATTCATTTAATCAAAGAGGAAACATTAGAATTTAATCAAATAAAATTGATTTATTTAATTAAAGGATGAGACATTAGGACTTAATTAAATAAAGTTGATTTATTTAATTAAAAGAGGAATTTTGATGAATTAATTAAATAAATATTATTCAATTAATTAGTTAGTGTGATTAAGGAAGAATCGGTGTTAGTGAACCAGAAACAAGTGCATGATATCAATCGGGATGTTTCGAGTGTCTACATTTTGCCCCTCTTTGAAGCAATGTACTTGTTGCCTTGGTTCAAAGAATATCCCTGCCAAGATCAAGATTCAAAAAAATTATGATTTTTTTAGATGCCTCACTGTTGCCCCAACAAAAATAAGTACACTGGTATACTGCCCCCTCAAGAGATCAAATGAAAATTTGGATTTTTGGCTGATTTCTCAAAAAAAAGACAAGCTGCTCGATGGGTCCAAAAAGGCTCCGGGATGCTAAACAATACGCCAAAACATGAAAAAAGATGTGAAATGAGCTTCGATTGGGAAAAAACAATGTTGGGGGTGCAAAACCCTAGTTCGATGGCTAAATTGGGGCAAAAAACCCTAATTTTCATGCTTAAATAGGCTTGGGGGGTCACTTTCCATTCATTTTTGCATTCACAGTTTGAGATTTCTAGCTTTTTGAGCTCTGATCCTCCTGTGGAATGGCACAAAGAGTGCTTTCCCTAACATATTTCTAAGTGAGTCTGTGTGTACTAGAGACCTCCATGTGTAGGACCACCGGTATGTGACTCAAACCTGACTTTGAAATTTTATTTTTAAGTGCATTTATTACGATTCAAAGTGTCAAAGTCTCTAGCGTCGCTATATAGCGATGCTCCAAGTGCAAATTCGTTGATGCTAAAGCTTAAACAAAACTGCTTGTGTAAATAGCGACGCCAATCACAATTTGGGATTAGGGTTCCAAACTCCAAACTGCACCACCTTTGTGAATGGTGATGCTTAGCTCAATTTAGGATTAGTGTTTAGGATTCAAATGGTGATGCCTATGTTCATGGTGACACCGAGGCCAATTTAACATTTCCAAAGAGTCCAACATTGTTGTTTGGAGTTTTTCAACTAGCGACGCCTTTCCAAACTGCGACGCATTCGTGGTTTCAAGGTCAAAAACTCCAAATGGGGCCAATTTTTTTTTACAAATTTTGGCATGGTGACTTCATGGGTGCAGGAGGTGATCCATCCCATGCATTCACATGAGCATTGACCCTTAGTCCTAAGTAGATTAGGTGATCTATCAGAGTTGCGATAGGAGCACTTGGGCAAGATCAGCCTTTGTTATGTTGCCTATGCACCCACTGTCCGAAGCCACCTGGAAATGGTGACTACATTGGCGGAGAGGTGGCATTCCGAGACCTCACCATTTCATCTTCCCACTAGCAAGGAAACTGTCACATTGGAGGATGTTTGGCACATCCTGCGGTTGTAAATTCATGGTGACCATGTGATCCATGATGTCGATGTTGGAAGTGACACGTGCTTCAAGGTTATGGAGGTCAAGGAGCTTGGATTTTTTGAGGGCCAGATTGACTTGGATTATTATAGAGGTTGGGTGTCGACCTTCAAGATATTTTTTTCTACCATTATGTCAAGGCTAGTAGCTCTAGATCGATGAAGCAGACACTTTAGTTTGGGATGGCTTAGCCTAGGAGAGGATGATTTTCAGGAGGACACAATTCACCTGGGGACCAGTGATGTTGGCCTCATTATATCACAACCTTCATGATTTTGCAAACTACAACAACTAAGCAATTGGCACTGGATTGACTCTTCTACATATTTGGGCTTGGGAGCATATTATCGTGCTTTTCCTAAATGTTACTCTAGTTGATATAGAGCTCGAGCATCCCTTGATTTGGTGATACAGGGGTAAAATCACTTTGAGACATACAAGATATCTGGGTCTACCTCACTAGCGTTGAGCTTTGGATGAGATGAGAGTATTCTACTGGTGTCCCTGGTTGGAAATGCTTGCATGGTATGATGACATTCAATAGTTGTTCTATGCTCAACAGGATAGACTAATGCAGGGGAGAGAGCACACCATCATAGAGCGCTACCTTCTAGATAGGGTAGCTCGCTAGTTTGGAGATGTTCAGGATCAACTAGATGATCAGTACATGGCCATCTTTTCCAGATCATCCCAAGAGATTGCATCAGGATGGATGATTCTAGCATCTGATGTAGTTGATAGCTTTCGACAGTTGGTTATGAGGCCATGGGCCTACACTTAGGGACCAACGGATCCAGGCATGACTCATGCATATGATGATTGGTTCAAACCTCCGCGTTGATTGACAGATCTAGGTGTGGCACTTCCAAGGGGGATACCTTGGGGGAGGAGTGCTCAGAGAGCATAGGTGGGACATGGCAAACAAGATCCTGGGGCACCACCTAGAGATGGGTTGCCTCCATGATAGCCAGATCAGTAGCCACACCAGCCACATCAACCACAATAACTAGATTTGAGAGATGGCCAGATTCAACAACTACAAGAATGGATTCAAGGATTATAGGGCCAGCTATAGGTAGTTACAGTGGAGACAGAGCAGACCAAACAATAGGTTCAGGCCCTTACTACTGAGAGAGATCATGAGCAGTAGTAGAGGTAGACCACAAAGTTACAATTGTCTCAGGAGGTCAGTTGAAGGCAACAATTAGAGAGCATGGCTACTACATCCTAGGGGAGGACCATGCTAGCACGGATGTACCATGAGGCAGTCAGAGGGGCCGAGTATTATAGGCTTCATTATTGGAAGGTTGTACCAACAGTTGCTCGGGTGCTAGACTATTCTCAACAGACAGGTCTTAGACAGTCAGATAACTGAGCTGAGAGATAGGCAAGCGAGGGGAGAAGCCATCAGGGCTAGTGGCTATGTATAGTTTTTTTGATCAGGGACTGATTCTTTTTGAGATGAACTCACATGCTCAGATTTTGATAGCCCTATGGGCATTGTATCTTGATTGATATGCATACACATGATTCAGATTTGTACCATGACAGTGATGATCTTTTGATATATATATGATATGGGTTCGATTGATTCATGATGTGATACGTTCACTTTATTTATATATTATGGATGGATGCATCTGATATTCTATATGTGATGTGATGCTATATGATGTGATGTGATAGATGTTCATGGATGTTATCGATGTATTTCCTTTATGTATTATTTCTATGCACTTTTATGGTGATAATGTTTGTAGTATGGATGTATGGATGCAAATGATTCTAAAAATGCTTAGACTAACATATCTATATTATGCCCTAATGATAATGGATAATGTGATATGTTATGATTATGACATGTTATGATATGCTCCTTTTCTTTTCAACATTTTTTTATATGATGATTCATGTGATGATGTCTGTATTATTATGCAATGGATGCAAATGTATGGTTCATGAGATGCTTAGAATAACCAATCTATATTATGATGTGAATGATGGAAGTGAAATGTATGTGAAATTTTTTATGTTTCCTATTATGTATGATATGCAGTATGTTGATGGTTTGTGGATGCAGGATGGATGCATTGGTGATGTTTAGTTGACTGTCATGGTACCATGTTAGCGCAGAGAGAAGAAAGAAGAAATGAGATGATGAAAAGAGAATCCAACAAGTCCATGATCTGCAAGACTTTATTAGAGATGGCGATGACCAATGATGATGCTTTGCTTATCAAAAATTGGGATTTTAAAATGGATTACTTACCTTATGTTTGATAACACACATACGCACGATGCATCAAGGTATAAAGAACCAGGATGGTGTTGTACTTAGTGCAATGTAATTTGACTCTACAATCAGATAGGAGTATTCCTATTCACACCTGGCATACAAAACCTTATTTAAAATGCAATTCAGTTATTTCAAACATCTCAGACCAAAACATAGAAAAGCAAGCCTTCCTATGTGGTCAACAAGACACCTAAAACACCCTCCCTACAAACCAAACAAGACACGCATGACCAAAGTTATATTACAAGAATATCCAACAAGCACAGCAGAAAAAAGATAATGATCATTTCCCCATTCCTTTCTCTCTAAATCTCTTTGTTTGGACATCATCGAGAGGTCATTGGAATGAGAGCAATAAGATAAGTCAAAAATACAAAGATCAAGTAAACAAACAAGCTAATGTTCTTCATACCTCTAGCCAAGACTAAGCTACGATGATGTCTGATGTTGATGTCCATTGTAGGAAGGATGCATCCTAGGACATGATGTTATCAAATGATTTTTGGGATTGACTAGATGATTGGCTGTTGATACCAAGGGTTGACCAACTTGTTTACCTACTAACCTAGACTTGAAACTTTGACGTTTGAGTTTTCACTTTTAAACTGCTAGACTTGTTTTTGATTGTTTCACCAAAGGTTGGGAGTGACGATGATTTATTATGAGTGGATGTTTATTGCAGGTGAATGTGAGATGAGATGGATGTATTTTTTCAAATATTTGGGTGTTTTGATGTTTTGAAATGTTTTGAGGCTATTTTTGGTATTTTCAAGATGTTTTACAAATTTTTTGATTTTCCAATTTTCCAATGTTTTTGTGTTTTCTAATATTTTGACCAAGAACCTAACCTAAAGACCTATCCTAGGGGCCTCAAGGGATAATCAAATATTATCCTTGCCTACGTTATACACCCAAAGACCATGTAGTTCGACTAACACAAACTCATTTATTGATGAGATATGAACAAATGCATTGACAGTTATTATGATAGACTCCTAAAGGACTGACCTAGGTGTCTCAAGGGATGATCAAAGATCAACCTTGCCTATGTTAAGAGTTCAGAGACCTATAGTTTGACAAGACAACTCTATTTTTTTTTACTTTTTCTAACTTTTTGACCTGTTTTTGGTATTTTGAATGTTTTGGATTTTTTTGGATTTTCTAATTTTTTTAATGTTTTTGAATTTTTTGATGCTTTGGGATTTGTTGATTTTAAGGAAGATTTCAAGAATATACATGAATTTGATCCAATGTAGGTATAATAACATGCCCCCAACATGATGCAATAGACTACTCCATTATAGAAGGACAGACTAACCTTAGGAATGGGCCAAGTAGTACTAAGAGGGACCATGATACAAACACAAGATCAAGCTATGATGCAGATGTGGATGGGTGATGGAAGGATCAATGGAATGCGATGGATGAATGATACATAACAAGCCAGAGATCATGGTGGATGGAGTGCTTATTTACCAAGGTACCTGTTTGTAGGTTTTCACCAAGGTTTACCCAAAGCACCATCGAAGTGGTTTCAGAGGACGATTTTTCTTTACTGTTTTCAATCCTTTTCTTTTTTTTTTGGATTTTATATTTTTGTTTTTTTGTTTTTGTTTGGATTACACATTGCAAGCTTAGGCATAAAACTTTTTGAGATGGGAGTTGTTGATGGGCTCCTATAGAGGTTTACCTGTGTAGATAACTGATATGCTCCTAATTTGTCACTCACTATGATGATGAAGGGTCCCAACCAATTGGATTCAAACTTTCCCTTGTCTAGATTTGGTTCATTTTTCTGATTCTCCTTCAATACATGCTCTCTAACTTGAAAGGTCCTGTTGATGGGTGTTTTTTCACTTTCTCAACACAGGTAATGCATAGACGCATCACCTCTCTTGAAAGGAAATTTCCAACAACAAGTTGAAAATCACCCCAAGGTCTCTCGGGTTTCAGGTCATGACTTTCTTGGAATGTCTTAGTTGTTTTGATGTGATCTTGCTGGTAATCATAGGGCGGTCTTACAAAAGTTAAGTTGGAGGAGAATTGTATCTAAGGATGGAATTATTAAGATGGGAAAGTTATAGCACAATTTTTGTAGGTTCAAACAATAGTCTAGAACTCCTATTTTGGCTTCAGATTTGGCTTTACAATGTGCAATGAACCTTGTTCAAAGTCACTATTAAAATAAAGGAAAAGGGGCAGAGAAATGGAGAAGTTCCTAGACCCAAAACTAACAATGAACAATGATAATTGAGGACCCTACTATGGACAACCTTCCTAGAACTAAGCTCCACTTAACCAAATTACTTCACAGTCTCATGAAACTAGTGCAATCTTCTAAGGACTGCAAATTTTCAGCCATTCATTCACCATAAGCATGAGTAAAGGATAGAAATTTAGTGCAGCTTTCAATTTATGTCCAAAGTAACTTTACACAGCTATTTATCATCAATAAACAACCAAAAGTATGGACAAGGAAGGTTTCCAACACACAACAAAATTCTTCAATATAAATGCACAACATTAACTAACTTACTAAAGAAAACTAAAACACATAGAACAACAAAGTTAGTCTACTCAAATTCACTAACTATGAGAAGGAGAATCATGCAACATGAAGTTGGAACTCAAGAATCCACCAAATCAATGTATTTCTATTAACATTCCAGCAACATTCCTTTACAACAACTCAAATCTCTCTTGAAAATGAGAGGAGACCCCCTATTTATAGTGTTAAAAAAGAAAAATGAATGGACAATATTTAATCTCATTGTATGGCCAAGATTCACTACAAATTAGGGTTTCACCTATGCCCAAATATCTTACAATTTAAAATTAAATTTTTTCATCTAGTCTATTTTGTCCTCTAGTGAGCAACACTATAGCCTTTTGTCTTCTAGCTGGTTTCCTTTTGTTGCAGCTACACAATGAGGAACTCATCATCTATGATTGGATTTCCTTCACTTTTCTTGATGGTGGCATACTCCACAAATTTTCCCATCAAAATTTGAAGCTTATCCTTTTGAACGATCTCGGATTGGAGGATTTGAAAATGAAGCTTCTTCAATCGACTGGCCATCTCTTCTCCATGTTGTGGAGGCATTCCTTCATCATGCTTGGGGCTTTCACAATGCTCTCCTGTCGGAGGTTTAGTGTCCTCCATTTTCTCATTTGTATTATTTTCTTCATCGAAGGGCTATTTATCTACCTCTTCTCCAATGTCCTTGAGTTGTTCATCAAACTCCTCTTCGAGCTCTAGGTCAAAATTTTCCATAATATATTTTGTGTCGGGTTCCTCAGTGTCTTCCTCAAATGATTGTGTTTCTTCCTCCTCTCGTACCACTTCATCAATTTTCATATGTTGATACTCGGGTTGCTCATGGTAGTTATCTGCTTCTTCTTCCATCTCCTTGGTAGCTTCCTTTTCTTTCCTCTCCAGCTGCTTTGATATTTGAATTGTTGCCTCCATTGTGGGTGGTTCAGTTGGAGGAGGAGGGACAGAGAGATTAGCAGCAATATGTGCCAAGGAAGCTTGTATTGTCGGTTTCATCAACACCCCAGACAACTCCGTTGGGATATTTTGAATGTGGTGGGTGAAGGCCTCCAGGAGTGATAGAGTGGGCATTGGAATTGTTGCAATAGCTAATGGAAGATAAGATGATGGAGACATGGAGGAGGAGAGTGGAGAAGTAGTGGCAGAGGAAAAATCTATGACCACTTGTGCAGCAGGCAGGGTGGAAGCAAGGTGGACTGAGATATCCACTACGGGTGGAGAAGTGGCAATCATCGCCTGAGAAGCAGATGGAAGGGAAACCATAGTGGCGGCAATAGTAGTGGTGACTGTGAGAGTGGAGGCAGTAGGTGGGGACTTTGGATGCTTGGCCTCTTGCTCTCCTTCACGGAGCGTGTCCTCCTAGATGGTGGGAATCTCCATGAAATTTCCTGATGTTTTTGGCTTCTTGGAGGGTTCACCCTCCAATGCTTACCTTGAGTAAACCCTGAGCTTAGGCAGTCTCTTTTCTCTTCTTTGATCATGTGGTGGGAGGAGATTTTGAAGTTTCTCCCTTTGGGGTAGCAACATCAGTGAAACTATTAGTCTCACTTCCCAGTGGTTCTTCAAGCTCACCGTATGTTAAGGTGACTCCCCACAACTTTAATTGGGAAATTTTCTCATCAATCGATTATTTGGTCCTTGCCTCAATGGGCTTCATTAGAATGTCGAGGTCATTAACCTCTTCTTCATTCCAGTCAATCAAGGGTAGTGGTAGATTAGAAACTACATGATATCTTGGATCAACCACTGTGTTTTCTTCTTTGACAATCTGATCTGGCATCAGAAATAGGTTCACTATTTTGAAAAAATAGGTCATCACACACATGTAGTGCCTCATGCGTACTTCTTTTTCATCTCTATAGTTGGCCCATAAATCCTCCACATTATGTAGATGGGTGTACTCAATCCTGACCACCTTCTTCAATTTTCCATAAGGGTCCATTCGTGGTCGAGGAGTGTATAATTCAAAGTGGTACTCAACTAGATCCTTGTCAGAGTACTCCACACACTAAGATGCAGGAAGAGAATATAGGCCCTGACCAAACGTGAGGGGATATGGGATCCCTAGTCTATGCTTTTCACTTAGGAGGGTGTGTGCACGCTGCAGCTGTCAGGAGAGCTCAAGCAATATCAACCCGTCATTTGGGTACTGGGGCAGCTTGTATGGTTTCTCTGAGAAACACTCAACTCGAATGTATGCGAATTTGGGGAATTGAATGAACAAGAAGCCGAACTGGTGGATGTAAGCATTCACACTATGGGTGACTCTTCTTTCAAAATCACCTCCAAGCAGTCTGATGATATTCCCAATGAAGGCATCATTAACTCTACAATAATCTTTCTTCAAGTTCCTATATTGGAGCTGAGGGTACTTATCATATACCTTTAGCTCCCTTCCTAGTTTCTTGCTTGGAGCCACAAACAAACCTCTATATTACATTCGGTCAGCCAGAAGATAGACCAAGTAGGATTTCATATAAAATTTTGAGTCTTTTTCACTGCCACAAATTCCTCATGCAAGTAATTACTAATCATCCCCACCCAATAGAATTTGGCTTCGCCCAAGAGGATTTCTTCCATGAAGTATAGCATCCATTGCTGAAAATAGGCTACAGTTGGAAGGCCCATAACTCTTCTCAATAGGGTTACCAAGTCATGGTAATCCTCATAGAAATCACTTCGAAAGAGCTCTTGCGGAACTTTATTTGCACTGCCCCTCTTTTCTTTTAACCATTACTGATTGATATTTTTTTTGCATTTGAGGGGGTCTGCATCCCACATCTCCTTGGCATATTCTTTTGATGTTTCCTCCATCTCTCCAAAGGTAGGGATATGAAAAGTTTTCCCTATTGACTTGGCAGACAAATTACCCAACACATTCCCATCCCTATCTACAATAAATTTGGAATCCTCTTGATACACCTCCCTGTAGGCCATCACAAGCTCGAGAGCAATGGGAGCAGGTGGGAAACTAGAATCCTTAGATAACCCACTGCCTCTAATATTTCTGGCATTTTCTGTTGTGGGGTTGATCCAAACCCTTTGCTTGAATTCATCAATATCTATATGTACCAGATTGGTATCTGAGAGTTCCCTCCAATCTGTGGTGACCTTAGAGTTGAGGGGTTCCCCTTGGAATTTGTATTTCATTTGGCCTTTATCCTCTTTACCCCTAGGTGCTTTAGTTGGATTCCTTCCCTTTTCTTTCTCCATGGCCACCTCTGAAGGTCCTACACCTGGTTCCATATATCCTATGGGTGAGAGAGCAGTAAACACATTCAAGCATGAAACATAAGGAAAGTTAGCCAAAATCCAACAAAACGATGTTAAATTAGATAATTCATCACTTAACTATCCTAACATCTCTTTCAGATTAACATTATCCTTTCACTGGAGGGAGTTATAACAATGTGGGCCCAAGGATGTGGACTTCCCTAGGCAGGTGGTCATTCTGAAGGCAGCTATCGAGGGGATGACAATCAGGGCATGGCAGCCCGCATGTCCCAACCCGCATCGAGATTTGGTCATGAAATGGGATCCACCGTGGAGGTCAATTTATTCTAGCATGTGGGTCGAAATCACTTTGAATATTTGGAGGTGTTAAGTTCATATTTTAGTCATGCAGGCCCAAGGAAAGTGGAAGCAGGAGGTAGCTTGGTTGTTTGAGGCCTGAACGTTGAGACGACGTTGGGAAGACAGTGCCCCGTAGGCGACGTTTCACCATGCAGGACCCACAACCTTGGTAGATGGCATCACAGTTCATTTGGAGCTCAAGCTACTGTGGGTTGGATGGTGTGGGGAGATGTTGGGTCACGGTCACTTGGAATGGCGAAGGCCAGACAAAGGTCCAATAGAGGAAACCTACATTGTCAAGTCCATAGAAGACTTTAGCATCTCTCATTTTTCATTAGGTATTCAAGATGAAACGATAGGGACAGGCTCCATGCAGCATACCAATAGAGGAAAATGTTTGCTCTAAAGCAGCGAGTTTGGGACGAAAGTCCATAAATGGCTGTCTACAAGGGATGGCCCGCATGGTGCCAAATGGTCAATCATTTTTTCCTTTTAAGTTCAAACGGCGGCATCAGGTTCTTGCTCCATAGAGCAGAGAGATAGTCACCCAAGGTGTTTTGGAGTAGTGACCAAGCCATGGTGACCTATGGACAGAGGTCTACGATGCGGGAAAATAGGTTGTGAAGGCTGCCTGGAATAGCAAACCCTAGATGGCAACCCGCAGATAGACATCTGCAGAGAAAATTCTACATATAGCCCCGACTTAGGCACCTTATCACGGTTAAGTTGTGATCAAAACAAGCAGAGCAGGGCCTACCTAGCGGAAGCACTGAGAAAGTTAGCTTTTCGATACACACAGTATGATGGATCATTCTTTGGGCTTGTAATTTTTGACAAAGTCTACGACAGACAGTCGCCTAGAAGTGCCTTCCCGCAAAAGCAGACCCGATGAAAGAATTAGTCATTTTAGAGTTGGGCATGGGAATAGTAGCAGTCATCATGTTGCGAGACCATAGGGTATGACAACCCTGGCTAAAGAACGGCCACGAGAAGTCCAAGTTTTGTAGCCCCTTATGGTCAAATTTTCAAAGGACCTAAAGATTCCAAAAAGTGGGTTTTTCTCACGTGGGAGTATCCTATCTAGATTTCAAGTTCCCTCTCTTCAAGTTTTAACGAATTTTAAGGAAATGAAAGAAAACTTAAAACACGGGTGGTGATGGAGGACCAACCTAGAAACCATGATGTGATTGATGAGGAGACTACAAATGAAGACCTCGAATCGGTGAAAGCACTTAGCGAGTGCGATGGCGGCAAGCTCTCTGACTCAATTTTGAACTACTGACAAATGAAAATAATAGCCCAAGATGGGCTATTTATAAAATTTTGAGCATTTAATGCCCCTCATAAATGCAGGTACGGTGGTGGTCAGGGTTGGTGAACAAGTAGTCAGTTCAAAAAGGGTGGAGGGAGAAGGCGAGTCTATTAGGCAGACAACAATCTGAAGTTAGCAGTTCGAGCATTCGACAATGAAAACAACTATCGAGGGTACATGTCCCACAGCACGGAAGGACATCGGGAGAAGGGCGTTCAAAACAGCTAAGAAGCCAAGGAAACCCGCATGGAGTGGCCCGTAGGGGCAGACCCGCACTACTCCAAGGACATCAATTTTGAAGAATGAAGGAAAATAGCTAAGGAAGTTCCACATAGGCCTAAAGCCTTGAAAATTTGAGGGTAGAAAAACTTTGTCAACTCAAGGTGTCTCTTCTAAGATTCTTTGACCACTTAGGGCACAAAATAGGGGGTATGCAAAATGAGGCAATGACAAAATTGACCCAGTGAAGCAGAAAGAGAGAGGGTCCTCGTTCTGAATAGGGCGTGTGTTCTACAAGCACAAGTCTGACTCCTAATCTTTTTGTTGTAGCTCCTCTTGAGAAATTTTTGGTAGACTTGCAAATGATTCAGAATGTCCATGTGTCACTCATCCAGTAGTTCCAACTCATTCAACCGCGACACCCAATATTCTTCATCAATGATGAGATTCTGCAATTATATTCTTAAGGATGGGAGCTCAATCTCAATGGGAAGGATGGATTTTGATCTGTAGACTAGGTAGATTCAACTATAGGTGCTAGTCATGACCAGCGTCATTGATTGTTTTCTTTAGGATTTTTGAAATTGTTTTATTCGCAGCCTCAGCTTGGCCATTACCCTAGGGGTATTATGGAGTGGAAAAGCGATGTTGGATATTCAACTTTTGGCATAGGTCTCGAACATCCTAGTTTTTGAAAGGTGTCTCGTTATTTGAGATAATGGCTTGAGGGACACCATAGAGGAAAATTAGGTAGTTCAGAATGAACTTGGAAATATGCTTTCCTATGATATAGGTCATTGGAATGGCCTCTACCCACTTCAAAAAGTACTTTGTGGTGGTGGTGATGAACTTATGTCCACTAGATGAGGTGGGATTGATTTTACCAATGAGATCAAGCCCCCATTGTGAAAAGGGCCAAGGTGTAATGATTGGGTGGAGCTCCTAAGCTAATGCATGGATGAGATCCCCATGCTGTTGACACTGCAAACACCTTCGAACATAGTCGTGAGCCTCATTCTCCATTATAGGCTAATAGTACCCAGTCCTCAACAGTTTCTTGTCCAAGGTCATACCACTTGAATGTGACCCACAAATGCCATTGTTTACCTCGGTTAAAATAGTCAAAGCTTCCTCAGCGTTTAAGCATCGTAAAAGGGTTCCTTCAATACTCCTACGGTATAGGGTGTCTCCTAAGATAACAAAGAGGGATGACTTCTTGAAAAATGTTCTTTTAAGTTTTGGGATGATATCAGTGGGGAGGACTCCTATTATCAAGTAGGTGTATATATCATGATACCAGGGATCACCGGGACCAAAAATTTCACACATGAATTCAAACTCTGGTACCTCGAATGCTAGTACGTGAAACTTCTCTTCAAGGAATTCTTGCTTAGGTACGTTGTGTGGGATATCCAGTAGTGATCCAATTGTTGTCATAGCATCTACTACTCTATTATTTTCTCTTGTTATTTTCTCATGTTGGAAGATGAAATACTCTGAAAGGGAGGGTGAATCAAAATTTTATATAATTTTTCACTTGACTTACAACTTGAACTAAGACCTTTGAAACAATTTTATGTAACCTTCTAATTGCAGAATGAACATGGACAGACCAATGAGATTTAACAACAGAATGATAGATCACAAATACTTTACTTAACCATGTCAAAGCATAATTGTAATTGTTCATATAATACTACTTGAACAATTCTTTTTCAATGTTTTATTTTCACACAACTTTATGCATAAGTTTGAACACTTTTATGATAGATTTAGACATTTATTCAAGTATTAGAGCATTTTCATTGACATGTGATTGAAATGATAAACATAAAAATTTAAGCACATGGATTGAAAACAGAATGCACAAATTTCATCACATAACACATAATCTTGTCTTGAGTGGAAAAACCTTCTTGGGGTATAAAAACCACTCAAAAAATCTTTCCTTTATTCACTTAGAGCACCAACTCTTTCACATTTAGGAGCACCAACTCCTTTTACAAGATTATAGGAGCACCAACTCCTTTACATATTTAGGAACACCCACGCCAAGGAGCACCAACCCCTTTTAACACATCATAGTTATAGCATCCTATCAAAAGCCTAGAAGTGCAGATTTTCCAACTCTAGAATTACAATAGAAGACTATGAAAGATTTTCAATAAGCCCATTGAAGAATGTTGTATATCAACATCTTCTCAAATAAAAATAGATTTTCAATATAGAACAACTTACTGTTTTACTTAAAGAGTACTCATAAAATCTCTTCTTTTCACCGATACATACTCCAAAAAAAAAATACCAAAGACCCCACTTTACATAGTCTCTGCATATAGTTTTTGTAATTGTAAAAAGAAATATCTTGAGTTAGGGTTTTTTGAATAATAAACCCTTTTACCAATTTTTAGATAACACCAGATAAGTATTCAGTTATAGCCTGAGAGAAGAATCATCAGGAACCCTATAGAATTGTTAACCAACCTCTTCAAACAGATTCCTTTAAAAAAAATTATCAACAAAATCAACATCATTAATCTTCTCTTTAACTAATAGATTCAAAACCTGTATTAACAAAATTTGGAAATAAATGAAGGAAGAAACTAAATGAGTAACATTATAACCTGTCAAGATGTTCCCAACGACCCAGCATTGTGTTACCTGGTTCACGGAGGATAGAAACCAAAAACTAACCAAAGAAATATTTTAGCCATAACTACCCAGTTGCATACTTAATTGACTGAGCTTCCATAACTACTTGGCGACACCATTCTTTCTCACTCCCTCTAGTTGACTATGCTATAAATCCAGCTCTCCACACTATTCTCAAGCTCAAACTAACCATTTTCCATGTTGGCTAATCAAAGAAATAGGTCTGCAAGTATTCCAATGGCGGCTAGGGTTTCACCTTCACAAAATGATAATTACAAACTCATTTTTCCCTATTCCTTCATTCAAATGAATACCAAACTCAAGTGCATATTGATTTCAAATCTGAATAAATGATATGCTATATAATTTGAAATCTGCGTGCATGTCTAAAACCACCGACAACATAATTACCAACTCAATTGCCAAGTCACATTATCCACATGTTTATTATTGTCCATGTGTGTCATGAACACTACAATGTTATTGTCTGCCTTCAACTGTCCAAGATAAAGTATTCAATACTTTATGCTAAGCCAACACAAATAAACATAGTGCCAATATAATAACCAATGTTGACTATCATATCAAAGCCAATACAAATAGAAGTTTAAATGAACTATATGTAATAAGATAAGCCCGAGTGTAAGCCAAAAATACACTATGTTTAATACACAATGTGAACCATAGAACCCGATTACTAACAATGCCAAGTCAAAGCCATGAGATATGCAATAGAAATATGCATAGTCAAACTTGAACCCGCAAATTATGCCTTGCCAAATTATATGCCAAAATATGTATGTTACTGTCCATGGAGTCAAAAATACCTAATCAAAACCAATGTTATTATGTAAAATCCTGCCTTGTAGCCTCCTAAAAGATAATCATTGTCAGTACCAACATGCATATATTAAGAGTATCAAGAGTCCATAGTCAAATGAATCATGATACATACTGGTGGAAGCATTGTGAGAACCACATATGAAAGTTCATATACAAGAATGTATCCAAACATAGTGTCATATGTATCCACATACAAGTATGTATCCAAACCAAAGTTATATCAAAGTTTTGCCACAGTGTTATCAAAATGTCACCAAGACAATTACCCAAACTGATGATGCATAAACAAGTGAGCTGGAGTCATTAGATATAACTGAATAACCATGCCATATACTTGAAACAAATGCATGTCCTCAAATGCATCTTTTCAACTATCAGCAACATTTGTATGGAACACCCAATCTGAGAATGCATTTTGTCAACATCCATCATGCATCAACATCCATCAAGCATATCATCACATATATTCTCATATCAGCAAACCAACCACTTTTGACATCAAGGAAAAACTGACATATAAAAAATTGAAAGCCAACAGCTCAAACGTGATGTAAATGAAGAATTCTTTGAGGATTTCCACCATTTTCTTGTATGGCTCAGTCAATTTATCATCCTTCATTTAATATTCATCATTGACCTAGTTAATGATAAGTTGCGAGTGTCCATAGACCTTGAGTGTCATGATCTGTCATTGTACTGTTATTCTAAGCCCTATGACAAGAGCCTCATACTCTGCAATGTTGTTTGTGCAAGGAAAAGACAACTTATATGACTTGGGTATGTAATCTCCTTGTGGTGCTATGAAGAAGACTCCAGATCCTGACCCATGTTGTGTGTAGGATCCATCAAAATATACTTTCTAGTGATCTTCTATGCTTATGTTAAAGATGGACTCATTGGGGAATTCAGATACAAGTGGGTTCTCTGAATATATCGGTGCCTCTGCTAGTTGGTCTGAAATTACTTTTCCTTTAATGGCCTTTCGCTCTACATACTCAATGTCATGTTCTATCGAGATCATAACCCATTTAGTTTTTCATCCTATGAGCATTGCTTTAGAAAGAAGATACTTGAGAGGATCTATCTTGGCAATGAGTTTTATCTGATGTGCCAACATATAATGTCTGATTTTTTTTTTAGTGAACATGAATGCTAAGCAAGCCTTCTCAATGGATGTGTAGTTCAGCTGGTGTCCCACCATGGTTCTACTAATGTAGTAAATAGCTCTCTCTTTCCCATTTCCATCATGTTGAGCTAAGAGAGCACCAAGGGCTTTCCTAGAATTGGTGCACAAGGACTGGAAGTGTCAGTAAGTAATCTTTGATTTTTTTGAACACCTGATCACATTTCTCATCCAATTTGTATGCTACCCCCTTGTGGAGTAGATGAGAGTATGGGATAGCCTTATCTGCTAACTATGTTATAAACTGATGGATGGATTGGAGTCTTCCCTACAAACCCTTCAACTGCTTCAAGGTTCTTGGTGCCTCCATCTCGAGAATTGCTTTGACTTTGGAGGGGTCTATCTCGATTCCTCTCATAGATATATTGTACCCTAGTAACTTTCTTGATTCTACCCCGAAGACACACTTTTTTGGAAATAGCCTAACCTTGTATTCTTCTAACTTGTCAAAGATGGAACTTAGTGCTGCTATGTGATCCTGATGTTTCTTTCATTTGGCCAATATGTCATCCACATAGTCTTCCATAGTTTTTTGAATCATGTCATGGAAGATTAGTGTAATAGCTCTTTGATAGGTAGCTCCTGCATTCTTCAACTCAAATGGAATCATGTTCCAACAGTATGTCCCCCATGGACAAGTGAAAGCTATCTTGTGTTGGTCATCCTTAGCTATCATGATCTGATTGTACCCTAAGAATCTGTCCATTAGTGATAGTATTTCATGCCCTGCCGTCATATCCACAATCATGTCTATGTTTGGGAGAGGGAAATCATCCTTGCGACATGCTTTGTTCAAATCTCTGAAGTCATTACAGATGTGGATGCCTCCAATGGGCTTTGAAATAGGTACAATATTTAAAACCTACTTTGGATAATCAATTGGCCATATGAAACCAGCATCAAGGAGCTTTTGTAATTCCATCTTGACCAATAATGTTATTTGTGGATGCATCTTTCTCAATTTTTGTCTTACTAGTTTTGCTTCTAGATAGACAGCTAGATGGTGAACCACAACTTTTGGATCAAGACCAGGCATGTCAACATAGGTCCATGCAAAGTTTACCTTTCTTTCTTATAGAAAAGTAGCTAGGAGTTCATGTTCTTCTGTCAAAAGTGATTCTTCAAAGATATGTGGCATACCTTCTCTTCCCAGGTTGATCAGATTGCACTTTTCTGCTAAGACTGTTGACTTCTCCTGATGAATAACACTAAGGGTAAGATTGAATCCCTCATCCTCTAGTGCCCCAGAGAGGTTTTCACCATTGGATGCATCCTTTTTTTTTTACTATTTTTGGGTCTAAGAGTGCCATAGTGTGGTTTTCACTCAAAGACCTAGATATTATTCTTAAATTTTCACTTTTGCGACTAAGGGATTCAATCATTTCCCCACAATAGGCATGTGAGTCTAGATCAATGTCAAACCTAGCTTTATGATCTCCACATGGAGTAGTATCTCGCAAACCCATGAATTCTGAGAGAGCCTCATCATTTTTGAATGTGTCTAGACTCAGTGGTCCTTGTTGTTCATAGTCGATGAGTTGGGGATAGACTAAGTTTTTCTCATGGGTTTGATTGTTCAGCTTGAAAGATAGGGTACTAATCATTATAAGGGAGGAATCTTTGAATAGCATGGGTAGGTCAGTGATGGGGTCCTTGTCACACACATCGGTTTTGTCAAAGGTAAAGTTATCTAAAGGTAAACCTATCGACACTGGTAACTGAAGAGGAGCTTTGACTTTTCTAACTGGGGAACTTTTTCCAAGTATGGTTATTTTTGAAGGGGTACATACAAGGCCAAGATTTCTTATACGCTTCTCAGGAATGATAGGTATTAGAAGACCATTGTCATTCTTCCCAAGTTTCTTTTTTTTGTTATAGCCTATGTTAACCATCATTTGTAGTCCTTTGTTGTTATCATCCATGGGAAGATCAAACACGAGCCTTTCACCTTGATATATTAAAATTGATATGTCCTTTTTTTCTACCACTTCCTTGCTTAGGTCTCCCCAGCATCTGAATCTAGAGGGGTTTTCTTTAAAGGTTTGGGCTGATGTTTCAATCATTGGGGTTGTCGGCAAGACCTAGGAGATTGAGGTAATTCTCCTACTACAAAGGCACTCTTCTTCATTTTATAATCCACACACCCATTGTCTTAGATAATGAATTTGATATTAGATATGTTTGGAATGGTAGGTGTCTTTGTCTTAGAAGTGGAGGCCAAGGTGGATGGGTCTACATATGGAGTTCTAGGGCCTTCATCATTCTTTGGGACTTAAGGGATCTTGGAGTACTTGGCTTCTAGGTTCTTGCAATAATAAAATGGCTCAGGATCACCGTGTACTGTGACCTCTTGATTTTGATAGGGAAACTTGACATATTGATGGAAGGTAGATGTGACAACTTGCATTCCATGGATCCATGGGCACCCCGGGAGGATATTATAAGGTATTTCAAGATCAAGGACTTGGCATGTAGTTTCCTTGATGGCTGGCCCTACTTGAATAGGGACTTGAATAGTGCCTTGAGACACTCTTTCCTAATCATCATATTCTCTAATTGTAATACCTTTACCTTTTTCAATAACATCCTTGCAGAATCCCAGATTCTTTATTATCTTGAGAGTACATATATTTAGACCTGCACCCCCATCCATCAAGACTCTTTTGACTTTATTTTTATGGACCAAAACTTCAAGATGGAGTGCTCTATTATGAGATGGTTGAGTTGGGAAGTCCTGATCAGAAAATGTTAGGAGATGTGGAGTGGTGATATGTCCAACCATAGCTTGGAACTGGTCTACATCAAGATCTATGGGGATAGTGGATGAAGCCAATGCTTCCTCTAGGATTTTCCTATGTGCTGGTGAGATTTTTAGAAACTCCATGATGCAGTTCTGGGTGGGGGTTCTTTTCAGCTGGTCCAAGACATTATAACCATTGTGAATGTATTTTGGATTAGAGGTTGGTGCCTTAGATGGTTGGGATGGTCCATAAATGGTAACCTCTTTCCACCACATGTGGTGACTCCACAATCAACTGTGGCTCCCTTAATGTTAACAATAGTGACCCACTCATCTAAGGACACAACTACATGATCGTAAACATGGTTTACATTTCCATACTTTGTGTTTCCATTGTTGTTCCCTTTATTGTGATTTGGCATTAGATTCATGTATATATTAAGGTCTTGATTTCCTGCAGGTTGTTCAACATTTATGGTTCTATCATCGATAAGGTCTTGGATTAAGTTTTTTAGTCTCATGCAACTGGTCATCATGTGTCCCTTGATTTTATGAAAATCGAAAAGGTGAATTTAGCTATACCATGGTCGTTTTACTTGGGGATCTTGATAATTCTCATAAACGGGGATTTTAATGAGATTCTCTTGTACCAAATTTTTCATGACAAATTCAATTGATTCCCCAAGGGGTGTGTATTTTCATTTGGGGGGATACTTATTCCATGGGGGTGGTCCCCCTTGACTATTTAGATTATTGACCGCTTGGTTATTGGGTTGTTGTGATACTGTGTTGGCTTGTGTGTTGTTTTGGTTGTTGACTTGCGGTTGTTGATATGATTGTGTGTTTTTCTTTGGGGCACTGATTATAACCTTAGTGTCAACTACACCATCATTAGTAACTTTTTTTTCTTCACCCATGTGCGAGGTTTTTCATTGTAACTAGTTGATGGGTGGTTATCTTGATATTCTTGATGTGTGGGTGTGCCCCCTTGTTCAATAAGGGATCTTTCGATGTTAAGCACCTTGGGGATCAACTAGTCGTATGTGGTGATGCATTGCATTTTTAGATGGAAGGACAAGGTTTTTTCGAGATTGGCGATGATAATACAAATTTGTTGTTCTTTTGGAATGGTCCACTTACTCCTGTTGGCCTTGGATCGCCATCATTGTAAGAAGGATGTGAATGTTTCCCCCTTAGCTTGTTTGAGAGCAGATAACTCCTCTAGACTCATGTCCATGCCTATGTTGAATGCATAGTTTTGTATCAATGCATCCACAATTTCTTGCATTTTTTTAATTCAAAGAGGGAGGAAAGAGAACAATTCCATTGCTGGTCTAGCCAAACTTCGAGGGAATAGTCGCATTAGATAAGTTTCATCGTATGAAACTTCCATACAATAAACATGAAACTCCCTAATGTGATATTCAAGGTTACAAGTTCCATGATACTTTTCAATTTTAGGTATCTCAAATCCTTTTGGGAATGGTACCATCACAATGCTTCTATCAAATGGATAAGGGCACAAATTCCCTTGGGTTTTCATTCTTTTTCCCAATTGTAGTTCTAACACTTGTTGTGAGAGAAATTTGATTTGTGTGGACACATCGTTTTGCGGATCGAGTGGTGGAATGAATGGGTTTTGAGGTGGTTTGACTATTTGAGTGGCTAGTGGGGTGTCTTGTGTGTTTGTGGGAGGTTTTTGCACATTTTTTTGTGCCACCAATGCTTGTTGGTATGCCTATAATTGTTGTTGTGCCAACAAGGCTTGTTGTTGGTCTTGATGTTTTTGTGCTAACAATGCTTGTTGTTGGTCTTGTTGTTGGGCTAGTAGTTGAGTTGCTTCTTGTTGTGCTTGGTATTGTTGCAAGGCTTAATAATAGGCTTGCTACTGAACTGCTTGGTATTATGCTTGTGCTTGTGCTTATTGGGCTTGATACTAGGATTGTGTCTGAGCTTGAGCTTCTTGGGCAGCTTGTGCTACTTG
>VDFB02342503.1:0-11899 GCA_007258455.2 Sequoia sempervirens
AATTTGAAGATGTTAGCATCATTGTAAGGCGACACTGGGACTGATAGCATCAGACTGTGGAGAGGACAGTGACCACATATGTGTCGCACTTTTAACTAGCAGCACACTTTGGAGTTTGGATGACCAATCGATAGAAGGATAACTCAAGCGTCATTGTTTGGAATTCAAATTTTTGGTGGGAATGACTCAGTATCACAGTTTGGAGTTTGATAGCATCACTAAATAACGTCGTTGGACTGATAGCAATGCAGTTCTTCTATCATCTTATTAGCGATTTCTTATAGATAGAAAAGTTTTTAAAAACAACAAAATTTTCATTAAAAAATGTGTTAATTTCTTTAAGAGTAAGCCCTCCTTCTAGGGCCAAAATATGAATAGTGATCTAAAGCTTGCACAAACACAAAGAACAAACACATAATTAATCCCATATGCAAGTTAGAAACAACATTCCCCATGAGAAATTCATTTTGAGATATTAAGAACAAAGAAATAAATGAACATGAATAAAAACTATCTAATCTTGCTCAAAATAAACAAACTCTCAATCCATGGGGGATTTAGTGCCATTTGATGTGAAGAAATGGCCCTTTCTAATTCATACAAGCTTGATGATAAATGATGAAGATTTGATGCTCCTTGATGAAATTTCTCCATAACCTAGCTATGAAATCATGAAAATGGATGAAAGTGGATAAAGATGGATGAAAATTGCTCAAAAACTTGAAGATAATAATGTTGCATGAAGTTGTGGATGAATTTTTTAGATCCAAATTTAGAATGAGAGTCTTCTATCTATAGAAGAGAATGATGGAGAAAGAGGAAAAATGGATGAATGTGGGATCAAACACCAACCAATAGCATAAAGCCACTTGTCAACATGTGAGTTGACAAAGGTGAAGCACATTTTGGCCATTGTGCAATTAAATGCAATTAGGTGGAATTTCAAAATGGAGGAAGTGACAAGTTGGAGGGAGAAGAAAATGAAGTTAATGCCACTTGGCTCAAGGAAAAGGACATGTAAGAGGCCTTTATTGCCTTGTTAGAGGGACAAGTCCTTTTGGAGGGACTTTTTGAATTTGGAGGAATATTCCAATTTGATGTCATGCTGAGAGAAAATAAGAGATTTAATAAATCCGAAATAAAGAATGGTTTATTTGTACAAGTTACAAAAGCTAAGAGGACTTGATGGATTCATTAGGATTAATGTCGAGTTGATCAATTTTTAAAAGGGAGATTAGTTGATTGGACAATTTGATTTAGATTTTTCAATTTAAATAAATCAAAATGAGATGAATAATGATTTTAGACTTAATTAAATAAAGTTTGATTTATTTAATTAAAAGGGGATGGTGTTAGATTTAAATCAAATAAAGATAAATTTATTTAATTTAAATGAGATGACTTTAGAACTTGATTAAATAAAATGAATTATTTAATCAAAGGGACTTTAGAACTAATTAAAGAAAGTCAGTTTATTTAATTCACGGGGATGACTTAATCAAATAAAATTGATTTATTTAATTAAAGAGATGAAATATGATGAATTTAATCAAATAAGGATATTTAGTTAAAGCGTTGGTAAAAGAGAATGATTCAAAGTGAAGCGGGTATTAATAAAATGGGGATCGGTGCTATATGGATGGTGGTATATTTGCATTATGCAATTATATATTTACCGAATTCCTCTAGGCAGAGGGGAAGTATCACTCAAGAGAAGATCTTGGTCGGGTAACTAGTAACGTAACCTATCTGAGCTTACACACACCACAGTGGAATAATTGAGTCAAGTTATTATGTGGGAAGTTGGTAAGTCATCCTTAGTTGATATGTCTGTAGTAGTAAGAGTCTTGTTTACTATTGAGTACATTATTGAGTGATGATTATCTGTTTGAGCTTATGAGTTCTTTCTTATATTACTATAGTTGTCTTGATGAGTAAGACGTACATGGAGTATGTATATGTACACACATGCATGTCAATGATAGACCATACGCATGAAGGAATGTGCATATGAGTGTACATAGGTAGACGTACCTATACACACTTATGGACAAGTTGCTTATATGTATGGAACTATCAATTGGATCTAACGACATGTATATGTATATATATAGATATATCACATGTAGGTGCTTATCAATGCAACAGTAATTGTGTATGACTTTAGTGTGTAATCAAAGGTGTATATATATGTATCAATACACACATATGGTTGGCAAATGGATATTGCCCATACAAATGTATCAATACATGTAAACATATGTATACATGTAAATAGAGGAATATATATATATACATATATATACACAATCAATATTATTGTTATGTGAATGACATCTTGTTTGTATTCATTTAATTATTGAATGTATACATACATAGTTGGCATAAGATATATATAAATATATATTAACATATAGATATAAACATTGATATACATATATATATATGTATATGTGAATATATATATATATATATATATATATTAATATATATTTAAATATTATCAATTTCTTTGAAGTCGATTAACACTAGCAAGCTTTGAGGTCGATTTATTAGCTAAATCAAAGGCCAAGTATATTATACTTGTGACTGTATTTTAAAGGCCGAATATTACTCATGTTTTCCACACATTTAGAATGAATATTTTGCAAAACAATTCGCAGTCATGAAGTCAATATAAGGAGGCGAAGTCAATATAAGGAGGCTTAGTCGACGTCTTATGTGGAAACATCTTGGACTTAGTAAACTCTTAAATGCCATGTCATTGAGTAAATATCAACAACTGACAAATGCATGCAAGGTTATGAACAACAGGTCGATGAATTGGTCAAACTAATTAATAGGATTAATCGACTCATGTAAATCTAAGTCGACATGAGCTATGTGCTGCACATTTGGTATTTGACTGATTCTAATGTGAATTAAACGGTGCCAACTCTGTAGGAGGTTTATGATTGCTTGGAGCCACCTTATGAATCCGACTTACTATAGATGTTCATTGTGAAGGAAATTTGAATTACACCTTTTTCATCATGTGTTGAATTGAAATGGTCATATGTTGTTGTCAACATGTAAGGTTGATCTGTAGCTTTGTTTTGCTAAGTATGTTCTTATTTGTGTGCCACTTTTTAGCTAAGTTGAGTGAGTGGTTATACATGGTGATTGATGTCAATACTCATGCCTATTCTATAGGATGAGAAGTATCTTTTTTTGTTGTATAAATAGTAGAGCAAACTCATTTGTTTGGGACATATTGTGCTCAACATTTTATATATTTTGCTTTGTAATTCTTATCTACACTATTCTACTTTATTTGAGAGAGAGATCTATGAGTATTTGTGAAAGTATTAGCATATTGAGAGAAGTACATTGTCAACTTGAGAGATAGGGGATTATTGTGGCATAGCTAAAGGGATCAAGCATAAGCTAGTTGTTGTTGTGGGAAAACTGATTTGCAGTCAATTGATTGGATAGCGAAAACGGGAATGAGGATAATATTCTTCTAATGTTTTAGCTTTTGAAAAATTTCTTCATGATTACCTTAAGTTGTCTATTATGAATACTTGCATTTAGGGGAAAATAGTATTGCTTTGAAAAGGAATTAGAAGCTATTATACTGTTTTGTGATGTGCTTGTAGTTACTCCATAATAGGAGGATTTGTTTGTCATAAGTATTAACATACTAAATATGATTTAACAAAGGTAGCTAAAGATTTACTCATAGCTAGGCTATTGATTTAACTAGGATAGCTAGTGGTTTACTCCTAGGATTGTTTATCCATTATGGGAGGGAGCTTGTACATTTACTTTGTTAAGTAGATATATCCTAAGTTTGTAGGAATGGTGATAGGCTATCTCTAGGGTTTAAGATTACTCATTGGATGAAATACCTATGCATAGATTATAGTGGCCTTAAGTCAAATCGAGCTTGAGTTGTGTAAGTGAATAGAATGACCTTCACTCAAAGTACTGAGTGAGAACACTTTGGCCAAAGTAGAGCGATTGCCTCTGGCTCCACTATCAATTCACCGTGATCTAGTTATTGCATGCTAGTCCTAGATTGTGGGTTTACAAGTTCTAGTCATGTAGGACACAACACTAAGGTCAAATTTTTACCATTACCTAGTTACTCTACCAATCTCTTCACCAAAGGGTAGGGCCATCTATCGAATGATAGATGTGCGGGGGACCACATATGAGTTTGTGGTTGGTAGAAAAGTGCATAAGTGATGCTTCTCCTCCTCAGCAGGTGATAGAAGACCAAGATTTGAAAGGAGAATCCTGGTCCATCTATAACTATTTGTTTCAAAGCTTGGTTGAGCTATGTATGTAACTGTGTACATTATTGTATTATTGTAACTTGTGAAATTATTGTATCGGAATGGAATCCTTATTGTATATTGTTCTAGCATCTTTGTTTATATATTCTCAATAAAGAAAAGAAAAAATTTATTACAATGGCTTGTTACATAGTTTATTTACTCACGTAGTGAAAACTTAGGAAAATTTACTTCATTGAAAGGTTGACTTGTTACATGTGGTATCAGAGCTACCAGGTTTAGCTTTAGAACCTATGAGCTCATCATTATTTTCGTCCAACATTATATAATGTTTGGAAATTCTTGTGCCAAGATGGTGCGTCTCAAATTAACGGCTCAAAATTCAGTAATCAGAAAAGGGCACTACCTCAAGGCCAAGAAGGAAAGAGAGGCCATTGTTAGAACAATTGAGGGTACCAACTTCAACAATGCCATTTGGTTAAGTGACACTGAAACCTTCATTCATGCACTTTCTTGGATTAGCGATGTGAAGAGAAAGATGAAGATGGAGGCTATGTACAACTACCTACCTTCCATCTCACCAGAGAAGTCTGAGTCATTATCACTTTCCAGGAATATACCCTTGGAAGGAAGTGTCAATTTGGCATTTATCTTTAGGGACCCTAGAGTTCTTCCAATGGCGAAAGTAATTGTAATTTCCTCGAGTAACAAGTTTGAGGGATATGTACCTCGTAACTATGTATTAGATGACAAATCTGAAGGCTACTATCCATTTGGGATAGGTATGACAAATGAGAGATGAGCAACAATCTCAATCTATAGGATATACTACATTAAGTTATGTGTCAGAGAGTGAATCCGAGGGATACTCTCCACTCGACTAGCTGAATAGTCACTCCATGTGATCAAAAGGATATTGAAATCCTTAAGAAATGAATAAAATCATGTGTTTATTGAAAGCATATGCTTAATCTTATGTGAAATTCTTTATGTGCATATGAGTTCCATTTCAATGTTTTACATAAGATAGTTGATAACATGATTAAATCTAACATGGATAAACATTCAAGTCAAATTTGTTCTTGTGAAGATGGTGAGGACACGAACCAATCCTAGTGGAAGCCAAGAAGTTGAGCAAGGACCTGCAGGAGTTGAAGCTAGACTTGACTAGATCTTAGCAAGGTTGGAACACCTTGAGCAAGAGAGGGTAAAAGCTAGGGTAGAGAAGGAAGTTCCCGTTAATGAGCATGAGGGAGAAAACTCTTCTCATGGGCGTGATGAAACTCATGATCACACGAGAGGGAAAAATCACCTACGCCATCTAAGGAAAGGAATAAGAAGTGTATGGTTTTAGAACTTTCCAAAGATATGAAGAAGACTACCCCATCCAAGTTTGAGGGAAGCACTAGCGGAGATGAAGCTGAGGTGTGGCTTGTCCAAATGGAAAAGTATTTTGAAATCCGAAATTACATTGAGACCACCAAAGCTGCTTGGGGCACATACCAGTTAGCAAGAGAAGCCTCTAACTGGTGGATGAACATAAAGATGGAACTAGATATTAACTCATGGAAGCTGACATGGGGTAATTTGTTGAGATCTTCCATAAGAGATGGTTGCCCCAACCCTATTATGACCAAAAACTCATGGATTTCCAGAGTTTGAGACAAGGTAATATGTTGGTCAACGAGTATTGCGAGAATTTTACCTGACTTCTGCATTATGTTCCCATATACCAAAAAGATGAACACTTCAGCATAAGAAAGTTTATCATGGGACTTAATAATTAGATCAAAGGAGAGGTGGATATGAACAGACATTCCATGAGATGCAATTAAAGTTCATTTTCAACATTCATAGGAGTTGCCTCTAGTTCATTCTTGAACTGGTCAAAACACTTCAACAATTTTTCCTCTACCTCTAACTTTTTGGATGTAGGTGATTGAATAACTAAGCTTTTTTTTCTTTTATTCCTGAAGAGCTAGATCTTTTCCCCACCAACAAACAGGGCCTTACTGCTTTTTTAGGGCCTACCCTGGTCTTTTGCACTTGGTCATCCTGAGAAATGTTGACCATATCATATTTTAGGCATCCAAGTTCCTAGCAGATTCCATATTCTTTAAGCATTTGGATTTAGAGTTTTTCCTTTAACTATTTTCTCTTTACCATTACCTATCACTTCTTCTAGATTTGAATCATCCTCCCAATAGGGTAGAGGGAAGCTCCTCACTTGAGACCGGGATTCCTTTTTTAGACTCAGGTAAGAGCCCCAAAGCGCAACTAGGGGTTTGGATAGGGAGCTCTAAGGGGTTGGCAATTGCAAGCAGAGCCCCATTCTCCACAGAGCCCAGCAGCTCTTCAGCCATCTCGCATTTACTTTGAGCGTTCTTAAGATTAATTGGTGGGTTAGAGTTAAAAGTAACCAGATCAACATTTGAGTTTAGAGGGTTGGTGATCTTTGGGTTTAAGGGGTTGACTATGTAATCTAGGGTAAAATTCAGGTTAAGGTAATAGAACATCAAAACTATAACCATAAAGCCCTAAACCAACAACGAAGCACAATCCAACATAGAAACATAAACATAAAGAAAATATTACCTATGTCATGGTTGTTTGACCTTCATTGCACTTCTCCATCTTGCTGAAATATGATGAATTTCCCTCATATTTGAGTATGCAACAATAGCCTAATGACAATGATAGAAAAATATTGAAGATTCTATGTCTCCTTAAGTGTGCTTGAGCTCAAAGTAGTCTAGGTAAGGTCAAAATGACAATGATAGATGTTTTTTTATAGAATGTCAAATTGGAATGAAGGGATGATATTAAAAACCAATAAGATATGTCAATCAGTGGTCAAGAATGAAAGTTTTAGTATGGAATATGGTTAGGGAAAAGTTAGGCCAATGCTAAGGATGAATCCAACCAAGATTGAATTATAAAATAATTTAATCAAGGGTGGAAAATGAATGAGACAAGAGGAGATAAAATTGACAGGGATAATGAGGTTGACAAAGAAAAAGAGGTTGTTGGAGGACTTTAAGTAATTATAAAACTATTTAATCTAGGAGGGAAAGTGAATAATTAAATAATGAAAACATTATTTAATTATAAAAGACATGTGACAGGTTGACTTTTCAATTAAATAATAATTTAATTCAAAAGTGGGAAGAAAATGACAAATTAATAGCCAAAAGAAAATGATAAATGAATAATTAAACAATTAAAATAACTATTTAATTATAGTAGAAAGATGATAATAATTAAATAAATAAAATTTATTTAATTATGAAGAAAAATAGACATTAGTAATGAAATTAAATAAATAATCAAAAGAAGAAATAAAAGGATAGAAATGAATTAATTAAATAATTAAAATTATTTAATTAATAGAAAACTTATGACATTAGACAATAATCAAATAAAAATTATTTAATTATCAGGAGTGGAAGGGGAATTAATGGAGAAAATAGAGTTTGCGGGCCTAGGACAATTTTTAGTGTCTATAGACTACACCTAGTAACACCATATTGTCCTCAACCAAACCACTAACTGTTGGTTTGATCAAACCTAAGCTAGGGACAACCGGTCTAAGCATGCAGGGGCCAAAGCCTACTCTATACTCAAGAGTTTAAGCAGATTCCTTGGATTTATCATCCTTATTGAGAAAGTTTTCCTCAATACGTTTTTGGATATTCTTCATCGCAAGCTGCTGAGCATTTGGCTTCTTGATGAAGATTTCATTCGCAATGGGAGGAATAGGGGGTTTTGGAGTTCCCACGATCTGGTTTAGATCTCCTGAAGATCCTAACTCACCTTCTTTTTTATTAGGGGTAGGTTTTCCCTTACCTTCTGTAAGAACATCGAAAGGGTTTTCAACCTTTAGGGCTTTAGACGCAAAAGGGAAAAGGTCTCAAGGCCTACCCCCTGCTTGGGAGGCCAACTCCACCCCAGGTGAAGAAGAGTCTGAAAACCCACGATTGGGGCTACCAACCTAGGTCCAACCTAGGTCCAACCTAGTTCTGAGACCATAGTTCCTTCAGCCAGATTTGTCAAGGGCTCCTCATCCTGAATAGGCGATTGAACACTTATGGGTTGAGGGGCCTCAACATTTGACTTAGGGGTGGTTATGGCTGTTACAACCAGATTCGGCTTTTGAGGGCCCTTATTCATTTTCCTTTGGATAATTGGACAACTTTTACGTATATGACCTTTTCTATAGAGATAACAAGCATTCAACCCACCCAAAACTTTCAGCGGGCACGAGAATTGCTTGCCATCCTCTTCAATTACCACCCCCTCAAGAAAATTTATCTCACGGTTAAGGGAGATGAGGGCATGGGCATCCAAATGTGGAAGCGTCACTTTGGCCTCGTCCACCCTTACCACATTGCCAAAAGGAGCAAACATGATGGGAATGAATTTCCAGAATTCGAGAGGGATATTTTTAATCACTACCCACCTTCGACAAGAAAGAGCGAGGATTTCATCTGCAACGGCTCCTAGAGACCATTCTAAAGCCCTGAAAGTGCAACCCCTAATGTTCCAGTAGGTTTTCACAAGAAATTTTTCTTGCATTGGTTCTTAAAAAAAGAGAGTAAACCACATTGCAAAAGTCTACAGAGGTTTAAATGAATTCCAAATTTATTAGCCCAAACGTTAACAAACCAACTGTCTAAAAGCTTTCTAACAGGTATCTTGTTGGTGTCTATGGCTGCCAGAAAGACAACATCTTTTAATCTAGATCTTTCTGTAGAGATGCCTCCTTTCAATTTAGCGTTTGGAGTGAGTTTAACGAAATCAAGGTTTTCAAGAGAGCACTTACCTTCCTCTCACCCATTGTCACCTATATTGCTATCTGCACCCATAGACTAGACCATGAACTTTGCCTCGACGGGAAAATCAACACGTTTATCTTGCATAATCTCTTTGAACAACTTACTAGTGTTATTAGGGTTGTAAATAACTTCATTTGTGCTACTACTAGCAATATTATTAACAAGGGGGTTGAGAGGGTCCTTACCCCCGCCAGTGATCTCCATTTTAGGAGCTGAATATAGAGTGAATAAATGAAGCAAAGGAAATTAATTCAAACGGCATGTGAAAAGATTAACAAGGTCAAGAATCATCTAATGGCACCTGAGGCACAGGAAGCAATAAATGCAGGCAAAGTTCAAGGCAAGGGCAGTTACACCAATACAAACATGTGTGGGGAGGTTACAGCCTCCCCACCTGTACACCCGCCGGCTAGAACACTCCTGGTGTGAAATCCTAGGCAGGCAAGCCTTTCTCCAATCCCGTATCAATCCCCACAATCTCAAAGTTAAACCATAATTTAGATTTGCATAATTTTGTATAAGTTATTATTGCAACATTTCTACCTTGATTTCAAACAATTTTACAATCATATAATATTTATCATGTAGTAATTCTTGTTAATTAAACAAATTTCAGATTTGCATATAGTTTCAAAAGATTTTATTGTAGTAGTTTCACCTTGATAATCAAGAGGATAGTCTTAGTCTTCTTGACTACCCTTTGATTCCTCTCATGGGCATGGTGTTGTTGGGTGGCCTAATTCAAACAAAGTTCCACTCCAAGATCTAGCTACCTCCCTGGTATGTGCTCAACCTACATCAGAGAATACCCCTAAAGAGGATGGAGCTCACATTAGTTGGGAGCCTATTGATGCATTTCCTCATGGAGTTGTCTTGGGAAAACCTGATGATAAAGAATCAACGATCCTCTTTTTACTCAGAGGATGGAGCTCACATTAGTTGGGAGCCTGTTGATGCCTTTACTCATGGAGTTGTCTTGGGAAAACCTGATGATAAAGAATCAAAGATCCTCTTTTACTCAGATTGTTTTAACCATTGTTTACATACTCTCAGAATGGAGTACTTTCGGCAAAAATTTAAAATTTTATTTCGGCAAAAACTCAACCGATACTCGACAAATATACTTTCGGCAAATACATGGCTGCGTGTGTAGATATTTATGTATGTGTATACACAGGACTACACTGTGCACACATACATATCTATAAACATACACAGGATACCAAGTTTGCATGCATATACACACACAAACATGCCAAGTTTGTGGGTTTTTTGCGAGCTATTGGCGATTACTCGATAATTTGACGGGAGAAAATCCATTTGCATACTGCCCGAGAGTAAAAGCAAAAATTACTCGGCATGCAAATTTTTTGGAGATTACTCGGCTACTCGAAGAGTAATCGGAGAGTATGTAAACTATGGTTTTAACTACTTTATGCTATTTTATTTTTCATCTTTTGTTTCAGACTCTATCCTTCCCTAAACTTTGAGGGTGTGCATTTATAACACCTGTTTTCAGACTATTTACTGCTACCTTTTTAATTTAATAAAAAAAAAATCTAGAACCTATTCATAAATTAAAAAATAAAATAAAATCTCTTTTAAAAAAGCTCCCCAAGTGAGGAAAACTTTTCTTTAAATTAATAAGACAGCAGTCAAAAAGGTAAGAGAATAGAGTATCGCGAGGAGTGAGAATACCAAGCAAAATAGAGATCATCAGAAAGATCAGAAGAAAACAACAGCAACAGCACTCGAACAGCAAAGAAGCAAAACAGAAAAAACAGAAGTTACTGGTCAATACACTGTTTGTTATGCACAATTCTTCAGTTAGAAATAATATCACTTTGTTGAACTTGCTTCGCACTGTCATTTTGCAGTTTTCACATTGATTTGATCGCACAATCTTTATAATTTAATCCATGTTGTGTAGATATGAAATTTGTTTTTGAATTCTACCTGGTAATTTTATTAATACTGCATAACACGCATGTATTGCAAATTGCAAGTCCCAAGGAAACACTGAAAGGCCATGAAAGGAAATCAAGAATCTGATGTTTTGTCAGGAGCGGCAGCAGCGAAAAGGCCACGCTCAATATCAATCCATATATCTTCTACATCTTCCAGGCCTACAGATAGCCTAAGCATCCCATCAGTTATTCCCATCGCTTCCCTCTCAGCAGGGGGGAGGGATCTGTGAGAAGTAGAAACTGGATGGGAAACAGTGGTTGAAGTTCCTCCTAGGCTTGGGGCAAACTTTACCATCTTGAAGCTTGACATAGCTCTACTGGCACCATCCAGTCCACCTGGTACTTCAAAGGACATTACAGCACAATCAGGTGTCCAATTTAACTTTACAGGTATTGAGCTGCAAAGCATTCGTCTTGCCAATTCAGCAGTTGTTGAAAATGCACGCTCCATCCTGACCTGAAATTTTTAGAAATTTCACAGTTTTCCATATTGACAAGGTTTATGTTGCAACTTATACCTCTGTAATAAGAAACAGACTAGCAAAGTTGCGTACTTGCTCCATACCTGCAGTGTTCGAATTCCCCTTGTGGCAAGCCATGAATCAAATGGAGCAGCAATCAGTCCCCAACGACCTGCCAATTTTGTGGCTAACTCTATATGATGAGAAGAACCTGCTACCACACCTGCAACCAGATCACTATGGCCACCAAGAAATTTTGTCACTGAATGAATAACCATATCAGCACCCTGCATAAGATACCAACCAAAGGCTTGTAAGAATGATGTCTAAATCCATAAAATTTCTTGTATTGCACA
>VDFB02342504.1:0-11486 GCA_007258455.2 Sequoia sempervirens
GTAGCCACCATAGCGACCGCCAAAGCGAGGGGAGCTCAGGGCACCATTAGTGCTTTAGACACTTTTTTTTGATGTACAACCTGATTTATGATGTGTATACATTCATTGGCTAATTTTTTATTAGCCTCACTTATATTATGATGATGACATTATTTATTTGATTCCGATTGTATCATGACATTCAACTTTATATATATATATATATATAGATATATGAAATGACTTCAATGTGATTTATGATGTGATGTTATTTTATTTTACTTGTTATGGATGCATATGCTATGGATGGATGCGTTTAATGTTTATGCTATGATGCTTTATGTTTTTATGATGTGATGCGATATTATCAATGTATGGGATGAATGTATATGTAATGTATGATGGATCTATGTGGATGCACTTTTGTGTGATGGATGCAAATCTATATTATGTTCTGATGCATGATGGATGCAATACAATGATATGTTTAACTTCTTTTTCAGTATCTTTTCTATGTGTGATATGATGATGCAAGATGTATGCATGTTGCAAAATGTGATGATTTTAATAAAGATTATGTGTTGTTTATGAGATTCCTAGCATAACCAATCTATATTATGATAATGCAATGATAGATGATGCTTTCTACTATGTTGATATGTTGATATGTATGATATGCAATATGCTAATGGTTTGTGGATGCAAGATGGATGCAAATAGATTTTTTTTTTGAATATCATGATACCATGTTATTATGTGGAGGAGATAGAAGAAAGAGAGATCAACCCCCGAGTTCAAGATGATGTAGAAGTCCAACAAGTCTATGAGTCATTGAGACTTTATTAGATATGATGATGAGTGATGATGATGCATTGCTTATCAGGGATTGGGGATGTAAAAAGCATTACTTTGCTTATGTTTGATAACACACATAGATAAGATGCATCAAGTTATATAAAACTAGGATGACATTGTACCTACCGAGATGGACTTTGACTCAACAAACAAATAGGAGTATCCTTGTTCACACCTAAAATACAACACCTTATTAGGATGTACTTCAGACATTTCAAACATCTCAGAACAAAACACAAAGAGGAAAAACCTCGTAGTGTAATAGTCAACAAGATATCCAAAACACCTTCCCTACATACCAACAAAAGATATATTACAAGAATATTCAAAAAGAACAACAAATGAAAGATAATGATAAATTCCCCATTCCTTTCTCTCTAAATGGTTTTGATTAGACATCATCGAGAGGTCATTGGAATGAGCACAATAAGATAAATCAAAAGAAAATATCAAGTAAGAAACAAGCTAATGTTCTTCATACCTCTAGCCAAGGCTAAAATATGGTGATGTCTAATGTTGATGTCCATTGTAGGAAGGATGCATCCTAGGAAATGATGTTATTAGATGATTTTGGGATTAACTGGATGATAGGCTATTGTTACCAAGAGCTAACCAACTTGTTTACCTACTGACCTCGACTTGAGACCTTAGCATTTGAGTTTTCACTTTTAAATTTGCTAGACTTGTTTCCACTTGTTTTGCTAAAGAGTGGAGACGACGACTGATTTATTGTGAGTGGATGTTTATTGCAGCTGAAAATGAAATGGGATGGATGATTTTGGCTTTTTTAAATGCTTTTGGTATTTTTGAAATGTTTTGAGGCTATTTTTGGGATTTTTAAGATGTTTTACAAATATTTTGATTTTCACATTTTCCAATGTTTTTGGTGTTTTATGAGATTTTGACCAAGAACCTAACCTAAAGAATTATCCTAGGGGCCTCGGGGGCTGATCCAAGATTAGCCTTACCCATGTTATACATGTAGATACCACATAGTTCGACTGACACAAACTCGTTTATTGATGAAGAATATGGATATACAGATTATCAGTTTATTATGATGGACACCTAAAGGACCTAACCGAGGGGCCTTAGGGGATGATTGAAGGTCAACCTTGCCTACGTTATACACGTAGAAGCCTTGTATTTTGACATGATGACTCTATTTTTGAATTTTTCTATTTTTGATCAGTTTTGGATTTTTTGACATGTTTTAGATGTTTTTAGATTTTCTAATTTTATGAATATTTTTGGATTTTTTGGTTTTAGGAAAGATTTCAAGAATATACGTGAATCCAATCCAATGTAGATATAAGAATGAGCCCCCAACGTGAGGTTATAGACTACTCCAATCTAGGCAAGAAAAAAGGACCTTAGGAATGTGCCAAGTAGTTCTAGGATGGAACACGATGTCAATGTAGGATCAAGCTATGATGCGAACACGGATGGGTATTGAAGGATCAATGGAATGTGATGGGTGAATGTGATGGAAAGTGATGGTAGGTGATGCAAAACAAGTTGAAGAATCCATGGTGGATGGAAAGTGCTTTATTTACACAAGGTACTTGTTTTCTAGGTTTTCACCAAGGTACTTTCCCAAAGCACCACCGAAGTGGTTTTAACTAGAGGAAATTTTTTTCCTTTACTGTTTTCAATCCTTTTTCTATTTTTTTTGGATTTTTGTATTTTTTTATCTTTTTGTATTTTTGGATTTATACCTTGCGAGTTTAGGCATAATTTTTTTTTGAGATGGGAGATATTAATGGGCTCCTATAGAGGCTCACCTTTGGGTGTAGATAGTTGATATGCTCCTAATTTGTAACTTGCTATGATGAAAAAGGGTCCCAACTAGTTGGGTTCAAACATGCCCTTATTGTTTGGATTAGGCACATTCTTTTGATTTTCTTTCAACATAAGCTCTCTGAATTGAAATGACCGACCCTTGATTTTCTTATTATAGCTCCTTTTGAGATGGTTCTAATAGACCTACAAATGGTCTAAAGCATCCATGAGCCACTCATCTAGTAGCTCTAGCTCGTTCAACCATGACACCTGATATTCTTCATCAGTAATGAGATTCTGCAATGATATTCTTAAGGATGGGAGATCGATCTTAATGGGAAGGATGGCTTCTAATTTGTAGACTAGGGAGAAGGATGTTGTAATTGTAGGCATTCAGATACTTGTTTGGTAGGCCCATAAGGAAGAAGGGTGTTGCACCTATAGGCATTCATTGACTATTTTCTTGAGGATTTTTAGAATGGTTTTTTTAGAAGCCTCAGCTTGGCCATTATCCTGGGGGTAGTATGGAGTGGAGAAGTGATGTTGGATATTGAATTTTTGGCATAGCTCATGGACATCCTAGTTTTTGAGAGGTGTCTCATTATCTGAGATAAGGGCTTGGGGAACACCATAATAATAAATGATGTAATTTAGGATGAACTTAGATATCTTCTTTCCTATGATATAGGTCATGGGGATGGCCTCTACCCACTTTTTGAAGTACTCTATGGTAATGATAATGAACTTATATCCATTAGATGAGGTGGGTGTGATTTTTCCAATGAGATCGAGCCCCCATTATGAAAAGGGCTGAGGTTTTAGAATCGGTTGGAGCTCTTGATTAGGTGCATGGATGAGGTCCCCATGCTATTGGAATTGAAACTTTTTTTGGACATATTCATGAGCTTCCTTCTCCATTGTAGGCTAGTAGTACCCAGTCCTCAGCAGTTTCTTGGTCAAGGTCATACTACTAGAATGTGAACCACAAATACCATCGTGTACCTCTATTAAATCAGTCAAAGCTTCCTTAGGGTTAAGAAATCACACGAGGGTTCCTTAGATACTTCTACGTAGAGGGTATTACCTAAGATGATGAAACAAGATGAATTTTTGATAAAGGTTCTCTTAAAGTTTGGGGTGATATCGGTGGAGAGGACTCTTATTTTCAGGTAGGTGAATATGTCATGGTACCAAGGATCATCGGGACCAATGATTTCACACAAGAACTCAGATTATGGTGCCTCGAAAGCTGGTATGAGAAGCTACTCTACAAGGAATTCATGTTTAAGGATGTTGCATGGGATATCCAACAATGATCTGATTGTAGCCATAGCGTTAGTTGCTCTGTAGTTTACCCTCAGTATTTGCTCAAATGTTATGTCAGTGAATAACTCCTTGAGATCCTCCACTAGCTTCTTGTACGAGGTAATTTTATCATCTTTAGTTTGGTATTCATCGTTGACTTGGTTGATGATTAGTTGTGAGTCTCCATAGACCTTAAGTACCATGATTTTCCATTTTACTACAATCCGAAGCCCAATGACAAGAGCCTTGTACTCGATAATGTTGTTGGTACATGGGAAAGACAATCTGTATGATTTTGGGATACAATATCCTTGTGGTGTGATGAAGAAGATTCCTACTCCTGACCCATGTTGTGTGTATGATCCATCAAAATATACCTTCCAATGATCTGCTACACTAAGGTTGAAAATGGACTCATTTAGAAATTCTGATACTAGTGGGTTCTCTAAATATATAGGTGCCTCTACCAACTGATTTGCAATTACCTATCCCTTGATGGCTTTTTGTTCTACATATTCAATGGCATATTCTATTAAGATCATGACCCACTTAGCCATTCATCCTATGAGTGTTGCTTTAGAAAGTAGATACTTGATGGGGTCTATCTTGGCAATGAGCTTTATTTGATGAGCCAACATGTAGTGCCTAAATTTTTGTGAGGAAAACACTACTGTGAGGAAAGCATTCTCAATGAATGTGTAATTTAGCTTGTGTCCCACCATGTTCATACTAATGTAGTAAATGGCTCCCTCTTTCCCCGTTTCATCATGTTGAGCTAGGAGAGCACCAAGGGTTGTCACTGTAGCTAATATGTAGAGGATGAGTGGTTTGTTCTGGATTGGTGGCATGAGGACTAGTGGTGTTAGCAAGTATTCTTTTATTTTATTGAATACCTAATCACATTTCTCATCCCATTTGCATGCTACCCCCTTGTGGATTAGATGAGAATACGAGATGGTTTTATCTACTAACTATGTTATGAATTTGTGAATGGACTAAAGCCTTCCTTGCAAACCCATTAACTGCTTCAATGTCTGTGGTGCTTCCATGTCAAGGATTGCTTTGAATTTGGTAGGGTCTATCTCGATTCCCCTCATTGATACAATATACCCTAGGATTTTCCCTAATTGCACACCAAAGAAACATTTCTTAGGATTGATCCTTACCTTATATTCTTCCAGTCAGTCAAATATTGGGCACAATGTTGCTATGTGACCTTGACGCTTTCTTGATTTGGCTAGTATGTCATCTGCATAGTCCTCTATAGATTTTTGGATCATGTCATGGAAAATTAAAGTCATATCCCTTTGGCATATAGCTCCAACGTTCTTCAAACCAAATGGCATCATGTTCTAATAGTAAGTGCCACATGGACAAGTAAAGGTCATTTTATGTTAATAATCCTTTGCTATCATAATCTGATTATACCCTAAAAACCCATCCATCAATGATAACATCTCATGCTCTATTGTTAGATCTATAATCATGTCAATGTTAGGAAGAGGAAAATCATCCTTAGGGAATGCTTTGTTCAGGTCCCTGAAGTCGGTGCAGATACGGATGCCCCCAGTGGGATTGGAAATAGGTGCAAGGCTAGAAACCTGTTTAGGATAATCGATGGGTCGTATGAAGCATACATCAAGGAGTTTTTGTAGTTCAAGCTTGACCAATAATGCAATCTACAGATGCATCTTTCTCAGTTTCTATCTTACTAGCTTTGCCTTTGGATAGATGGCTAGGTGATGGACTACTACCTCTAGATCAAGGCCTGGCATGTCAACATAGGTCCATGCAAAATTCACTTTCCTTTCCTTCAGAAATGTACCTAGATTTTCTTGTTCCTTTGTCAGAAGTGACTCAGTATAGAAAGTGACGTGCGGTGTCTCTTTAGTTCCTAGATTGAATGGGTTGCATTTTTTTGATAGTACTATTGATTTTTATTGATGGATGGCACTAAGGGGAAGATTGAATCCCTCATCCTTTGGTGCCTCAAAGAGGTTTTCACCATCGGATGCTTCCTTTATTTTTACTATTTTTGGGTCAAAAAATGCCATGGTGTGGTTTTCACTTAGAGACTTAGATGTTACTCTTAGATTTTTTATTTTGCGACTAAGGTATTCAATCATTTCCCCATAGTACATATGTTTGTCTAGCTCAATATCAAACCCTACTTTGTGGTCTCCATATGGTAGAATATACCTTAGTCCCATGAATTTCAAGAGAGCCTCATCATTTTCGAATGTATCTAAGATAGGTGGTCCTCGTTGGTCACAATCGATGAGTTGGGGGTAAACGAGTTTTAGGTTAGTGGCTTGGGTATCTAACTTGAAAGACATGGTGGTGATCATAAAGAGAAGAATCCTCAAATAAAATGGGTAAATGAAAGATGGGATTCTCGTCATACATGTTAGTTATGTCGAATGTATAGTTATCTAGGGATAAACCAATGGATATCAGTAATTGAGGAGGAGCTTTGACTTTTTTAATAGGGGTACCCTTTCCAAGAATGGTTATTTTCATAGGGGTACATCCAAGGCCAAGATTCTTTAGGCACTTATTAGGAATGATAAGTTCTAATAGGCCATTGTCATTTTTCTTGAGCTTCTCATTTTTTGTTATAACCCCAGTTAAACATTAGCTATAGTCCTTTTTTATCATCATCCATGGGAAGATTAGGTATGAGTCTTTCATCTTGATATAATAGGCTTGATATATATTTCTCATCTACCACTTCTTTGCTTAGGTCCCCTCACTTTTTGAAGGTGGTAGGTTCTTCTTTGAAGGTTTGAGATGTTGTGTCAATTGGCTATGGTTTCCCATGAGATCTAGGAGATTGAGGTAACTCTTCCACCACAAAGGCGCTCTTTTTAATTTTATAGTCTCCACACCCATTATATTGGATTACAACCTTAACATCTGGGATGTTTTGAATGGAAGGTGTCTTTGTCTCAGAAATGGAGGCTAAGGTAGATGGGTCAACATAAGGAAATGTGGCTCCCTCATCAATTTTTAGATCTTGGGGGATCTTATAATACTTGGCCTCCATATTTTTTCAATAATAGAATAGTTCAGGGTCACCATGGATTGTGAATTCTTGATTTTGGTAAGGGAATTTAACACATTGGTTGAAAGTGGATGTGATAGCTTGCATCCCATGGATTCATGGGTTCCGTAGGAGGATATTGAATGGTAGTTCAAGGTCAAGGACTTGACAAGTGGTTTCCATGATTGATGGCCCTACTTGGATAGGGAGTTGAATGGTGCCTAGGGACACCCATTCTTGATCATCATAGGCCTTGATGGAAATACCTTTGACTCTTTTGATGACATCTTCTAAGAATCCCAAATTCTTTATTAGTTGTAGAGTACAGATATTCAAACCTACACCCACATCCACCAAGACTCATTTGACTTTATTTTTGTGGACTAGGACTTCAAGATGGAGTGCACGGTTATGAGATGGTTGGGTTGGGAGATCATGCTCAGAGAATGTGAGGAGATGCGGTGTAGTGATATGTCTGATCATAGCTTGAAACTGGTTTGCATCAAGATCTTTGGGAATGGAAAATGCGACCAATGCCTTTCTAGGATTTACCTATGTGCGAGTGAGATTTTTAGCAGCTCCATGATGGAGATTTGCGTGGGTGTCATTTTCAGCTATTCTAGGACATTGCAACCATTAGGTATTTTTTTTGGATTAGCGATAGGTGCTTTGGGTGGTGGTGAAGGTCCTGGGATGGAAATTCTGCTACTACATGTGGTGACTCCACACTCAAGCTCTAGGTCCTATGATATTGAAAATTGTTACCCATTCATCCAAGGAAGCAAAAAAATGGTCATAAATATGGTTCACATTATTGTAACTCTTTCCTATACCATTGTTGTTTCCTTTATTATGGTCTGAAATTGGATTCATGTACATTTTAAGATCTTGATTCCTGACTAGTTTTTTAATGGTTATGGTCTTATCATCAATGAGATCGTAGATTAGATTCTTGAGTCTCATACAATTGGTTGTCATGTGCCCCTTTATTTTTTGAAGGTCACAAAGGTGCTTCTCATTATACCATGGTGGTTTAACTTGAGGCTCTTGGTAATTTTTGTAAATAGGGATTTTGATGAGATTCACTTGTACCAGCTATTGCATGAAAGATTCAATTGGTTCCCTAGATGGTGTGTATTTTCATTTAGGGGGATATCTATTCTTTAGGGGTGGTACCCATTGAGCATTTATGTTGTTGGTAGTCTGATTGTTGGGTTGTTGTTGAGATGATGAGTTTATTTGTTAGTTGTTTTGCGTATTGATTTGTGGTTGGTGGTACATTTGTTGTTGTGTATTTTTCCTTGGGGCACTAATAACAACTTTGGCATCAACAACACCATTGTTAGTAACATTCTTGTTATTGGCCCATGTGCAAGGTTTGTCATTGTAACTTGTTGATGGTCAATTGTCTTGGTATGTGGGTGTGCCCCCTTTTGGTATAAGGGATCTTTTGATGTTGTGTGCCTTGGGGATCAATTGGTCATATGTTGTTATCCATTGCATTTTCAAATGAAAGGACAAGGTCCCTTCAAGATTGGAGATGATAGTCTTGATTTTTTGTTCTTCTGGCATAGACCATTTTCTTTTATTGGATTTGGATCACCATCACTACAAGAAATATACAAATTTTTCTCTCTTGGCTTGTTTCAGGCCGGATAATTCTTCTAGGCTCACTTCCATGCCCAAATTAAATGAATAATTTTGGATGAACAAGTCCACAATATCTTGGAACTTTTTAATTCTAGGGGGAGATGGGAGAACCATTCCATTGCTAGACAAACCAAGCTTCAAGGGAAGATTAGAATTATATTTTGAATCATCATATGTAACCTTCATACAGTGTACCTGGAATTCCCTAATGTGATCTTTAGGATTTTCGTTCCTTAGGTATTTATCAAATTTTGGTATTTCAAAGCCTAGTGGAAATGGAACCATTGAAATTCTTCTCTCAAATGGATAGGGACACAAATTCCCTTGTGATTTTTTAACCTTTCCATATTGGATGTCTTGTATCTATTGTGAGAGAAATTTGACTTGTGTGGACAAGTCATTTTGCAGATCAGGTGGTGGGATGTAAGCATTTTGAGATGGTATGTTTGGTTGGATGAAGGATGGGGTCGCTTGCATGTTTGTGAGAGGTTTCTGTAAGTTTTTTTTGTGTGAGCAACGCTTGTTGGTATGCTTGTAGTTATTGTTGTGCCAACAATGCTTGTTGTTGGTCTTGCTGCTGCTAGGCTTGTTGTTGGGTTACTTGTTGTTGTGCTTGGTGTTGTTGCAAGGCTTGTTGATAAGCTTATTGTTGTAAAATGGCTTGTGCTTGGGCTTGCTACGCTTGGTATTTAGCTTGTGCCTATTCTTGAGCTTGGGATTGAGTTTGCACTTGGGCTTGTGCTTGAGCTTGTTGTGTGGCTTGTGTGGCTTGTTTCTTTTGCAGCAAGGCTTGCACTTGCGATTGATCTTGTGCTTGGGATTATACTCGAGATTGTTGTGTGGCTTGTGCAGCTTGAGCTTGTTGTGCTTGAAATTGTTGCAAGGATTTTTGGTAAGCTTGTTACGCTGCTCGTAAGGTGATACTGTATTGATTTGTTGTAATTGGATTCAGTGGTGGTGGTGGAGGATTTTGTGGGATGGTGTGAGATGGTGTGATGAGAGATTTTTGGGGTGGTTGTTGAGTGATGACAAGGGGTTGTGTGGTAGATGTTATGATTGATATGCTTATCCCTTGGGAGACCATGTGTTGGGATGTTTGAGCTATTGTAGATGATATGATGATTGGTTGAGATGTTTGCATTGGTGCCACTTGGTGTTGCAATACTAGTGGCATGCTTAGAGGATTTGTTATGATCGACGTGCTGATTTGACTTGTGATCGGTGGATTAATTTTATTTGATTGGTTTTGGATTAGTATGTTGGGTAAAGGGGGTTTCCCTAAGCCTTGGATTGGTGCAGATGTTCATGTCAAAAGAGGGAATGATGAGAATACTGGTGGTGTGTTCCCTTGTGGGATGGAAGCATTGAAAGTACCCACTTGTCCAAATAAATCCACTTGTCCTTGTAATATCATGGGGAGAGAGCCTTGTGTGTCAAGAGGGTATGTTGGTGTTGCGAAAAAGGTGGAGGGGTTTTTTGTATCATCGAAAATGAGTGGCACTTATGGATGTTTTGGATCTTGTGGGATGATGTTAGGCATACCCAAGATTGTGTTAGCCTCTAGGTTTTGAGTGTTTACAAATGGATGCCCTTGAAGGTATTGGAGCAATGAACTTCCCTTGGTGATCATGGGTTGACTTGGAGCATGAGAAGATGTTGGTTGTATGATGGGTTGGATGATGCTTGGTAATGATATCAGTGGCATCTTCCCAAGAGGTTGTTCAACAATAGTACTCACATCAAAATTGGAAGGGAGTTTAGCCCCTTCCTTTGCTAATTCCAACATGTATTGTGTGGGATTGAGCCTCATGATTGTGTTGACAATCTTGTGTGTTTCAGGGTTTTGGACTAGTTCAATAATTTCATCTTGGGTCATCCCTTGGTAGGGAAAATTTTAGTGGCGAATCTTCACCAATTGGAGAATTCTAGAAATCGGCCAAGTCAAAATTGGCAAATTTGTGCAAATCAACAAGGTGTCCAAATTGCCTAGATTTTATGAATTATCAGTCCAATTCATGTCCATTCACCAACGATTTATTTTATGAGGCATATTTAACCAAAAAATTCACCATAACAAACTACGAGTTTCAAATGGACTAACTAATATTTTCGCCTAGAATCGCAGAACCATGTAATAAAAAACCTACATATTCGCCAATACTATTAAAATAACATTGTATGAAGACCCATTTCACCAATTAAAATATACAAATAGTTGCTTGTGAAGACCCATTTTTCCAATTAAAATTTTTAAATAGTTGTTTATGAGGACCTATTTCACCAATAACATTAAAAAATAACTACATTTGAGGACACATTTCGCCTTGAAAATTACAACGTATCGTTGTATAAGAACGTGGGATTCATCAAATTTTTAATATACCATTTTAAAATCCCAATGAATTTTCCAAATATGGAATCATGGATTGATATAAATACAATTGAAAGTGTCATTTATTCTTACAAATTTTGTTCAGTTTTGAGGTTCTACTTCTCGATTTGGAAGTCGATTGAAAGCCAAAATAGAGACTTAGGGTGAGTGATTATTTATTCATAGTGTTATTAGTTATAATAATAATATTTCTTTATCTCTTTTCTATTCTTGCTTGATTTTAAAGATGATATTGAGTAGGGAATGGGATCTATATTCTCTGTTCTTCTTAAACAAGTAGACATTTATTTCCAACTTTTATTCAAAGTGATAGATCAATATGTTGATCAACAAGGGTAAGACTCCTAATCATCAGGGTAGTGAAGAGACTGGGAGGCCATCAAAATGCCCAAAATGTAGATGTACCATATAGTCTTACTTTGGAATTGGTAAAGCTTCTGATCCATCAAATCAAGATGGAGCTACATCATCAACTCTTCC
>VDFB02342505.1:0-60199 GCA_007258455.2 Sequoia sempervirens
TGTAAATTGATATGAATTTTAAATTTTTTATTAGTGGCCGAAAGCCTATTTAGTGGCAACTGAAACCTGTTCAACAGTGTGAGACAAGTTTATCGAGCATTTGTGGACTGGAAAGTCCACAATAAAAGTCTATCGACTAATTAAAAGGACACTGTATGATAATATAGAAGCTAAAACGAAATCATACTATTTGTCAAAATTAACTAAGAAATTTGTTATATTTTTGATATATAAGGTGAATTCCATGAAAAATGGACATAATTAATTGAACATGGGTTAATAAGAGAAAAACTTTAGTTTGCAATAGATTAGATATGGTATTTTTTTTTTTGCATATTGATATTTTATGTATTATTGATGACAACCCAAAAATTATTTTTTGATTTATGTACATACAGGTTATGGTTGGGTTATAAAATGTGTCACCAAAAGGAATTCTTGATAATATTATGTGTAAGCTTTAGAAATTGAGCACAAGGAAATAGGGTTCCACCTTTTAGGAGATGGAACTAAGGGGACCTATTTCACTCTAGTTTATTCAAGGAATCCCTAAAGATCTCAACCTAGTGATCAAGTTAGGGAAAGAGATCTGCTATAAGGTATCCTTGGGTGTGATTAATAAAGGGGGTTCACCACTAAGAAAGTGCTTAGAAAGAAAGAGATGAAAGTACTATGTAAATCTAACTAAATGACCTAGAAAATGAAACTTGAATTTAGATAACTAAACAAAAAGATACATAAAGGTACCTGGAAGAAACATGTGGTCAAAGAAAGCTTCGAAACCCTGAAATTTTTCTATTTGAAGCTCACTGGAACTCATACAATAGACTAGGTGATTTAGCCCCATTATAGGGTTTTTGGATAGGAACTAGAATCTCTCAGTGACTGATCTAGATCTTTTGAAAACTGGTAAAAGAGTTATACTAGGACTCATATGCCCAAGGTGTTGATTTAGTACCAGTATTAGGGTTTGGCTAAAACTTAGGTATCCTCTAGTGGTCTGCTATAGCTTCTCTCCTACTAGATCTCTGAGTCTAAAAGCTTGAATTCTGGTGTGTAAGACTTTCCATGAAGATGGAAACCTCTTAACATTTTTTATGAAAACTTTCTTCAATCTTGTAATTTAGTCTTCAAAGGATCTTCAAGCTCCAAAACACCTAGATCTATGATCATACATGTAGAGAGAAAAATGTTTATTTGTAGTGGATAGGGGCTTGCCTTGGTCAAACCTCGTTTTGGTAATCAAACCTTAATGAGAAATGAAACATGAATGAAATGAACATGAAACATAAGGTGAAATAATAGAACCTTGTTTGGAACCTTGTAGATCTGTAAACAAGCATGAAGTGGCCTCAATGGATGCAGATCTTGATCATGATTCCTGATGAAGGATAATGCCTTGGAATACTTGAATTGATCTTGAACAATACATCACAACATTAGTTCAAAACTACATGCATGATGTATCAAGCCTTTGACATGATAATGGATCTTGATTACTGCCACAAATGATGAATAAATTTTCCCTTGAATGTCTTAGAAATACTCTTGAATACTTTATAATGCTCTTGTGAAGTCTTGGGATGCTTGAATCTTGATTTCTAGGTGAAACAATGATTTGAAACCTTGTTTATATACGAATTCCATCGAATTTACCATTTATTAGATCCCAAATGCCAACATTCATAAAATTTGAATTAAAACCCTGATTTCCTGCTCAAAACCCTAAAAAGGGGCCAAATGGGACTCATACGCCCAAGGTGGCATATAGGTCCCATCTAGGGGGGAATCATATGCCCAAGGTGGTGTATGGGTTCTGCCATGGATTTTCGGGTTTAGGAAATGTTGAGGGGTTAGAATATTAAGTGTATTTATTGACTATGTCAATATTTCGGTTGAAATAAGCCTCAAGATGCATAATAAAGGGTATTAAGGACCTATTAATGATGTTTTGAAGGCCATAAATGCAAGAGGGCCCAAAACTTAGTGTGAAGATGAAAATAAATACACTTTACAACACTAAATTAAATACACTTTACAACACTAAATTAAGGAAAAATTAGGTTTATTTAGTTAAAAAGGGCCCTAAACCTAAGGTGAATGTGTAAAAAACATTACAACACTAGATCAAGGCAACATTAGGTTCATTTTAATGTTAATCATTCCTAAACTAATTGTGAAAAAGGGATACTTTTTCCTACACTACATAAACAAGTCTCCTCAAGTAATATGCATTGACAAAGTTGTTGGTATGGTAGTTATCACGTTCCTACTCAAACTAAAGAAAAATATTTTACAAGATTAAAAATCAAGTTTTCATTTTAGAGGAACTTCAAAATATAATTTTACTATTTTCATATTTAAAGGGTAACATAAATATTTGTTGTATTTCATAAACCACACTAGCTTCAATATTTTATCAAAGTTATATTATAACACATTTGAAGAGCCAATCATATTTGAAGAAGCCTTTGCATATCTAATTTATGAATTCTTAGAATATATATTTGTTTTGTTTAATCGTATCCTTGTGTGCTCAAAACATATCTACTAAAATAACAATTATCTTTGAGAAATCAAAATTTCTTGTAAAAAGTAATATTTCATTGATATGCTTTTTGTGTGGGTTTGTTCTTGCTGATAGTTTAGTTTTGGGAATGTGTCACATTGGAAATTTGTCTCATTATAGATATTTTGATGTAGTCGTGAGAAAATCAATTAATTTTTCAATTATCTCACGGTAGTAGTTCTCAAAAGCTTATAATATCATTTCAAATTTATATTCATCATCCAACATATCAAAAAGATCTAGGCAATATTATTATTGGTAGTGATTGGCCCATTTCATGAATTATTTACAATATTTTGAGCTTCTTCATTGGTTTATATAGTAGGCATTTTTAAAGCTTAGTGTACTATTGTAGATAACTATTCACCAAATCTCAATCATTTTCATGGTTTTATGTAATAAATATTTTTATTACTTCTTTTATAAATTATTACTAAGATATAATCATTTTCCATATTTTCTACTTTAAATTTTTTACACTAAGCTTGCTTGTTAATGCCACTTTTATGTGTCTTGATAATATTTTAAGACTTCAATTTTTCAAATTTGTGTATTCTTTACCAAATTTAGATGCATTAAGTTTACAGTATTATTTTTGGATATATACTAATACAAATAATTGTGACATGAGGGAATATAAAATTCTACTATAATCACTTTGAGGTAGTGGTTAATGATGATAAAACTTTAAAATATAGTGTTTCTTGGATACAACTAATTCAAAATATTTTCACATAGTTATATCCCGTAATACATATTTATTGATTTTTCTTTATAATGTTTGGCCTCATAATCTAAATTTTTAAAAAATGGGCTAAGGTTAAGGGATGAAATGCTAAGTGCATATTTTTTTTTTCATATTCTTATAATTAAAATATAACCTAATTTTTTGTTTGTGCCTCCTTATTTTTGTTGCATTTGATATTTCAAAAATTAGTTGGTAGAAATAAAGCCAAGAGTGAGTACTACAAGTTATGCATTTTTATTTAACATTATTTTTTTATGATTTTCAAAAGTAGATACATCCTAAAAATTGCATCACTAAGTGTGCATGCCACATAACTTACATGATATTAATCAAAAATATAATTTTAAAAATTTGTATATAATGACTTGTAAGTCAATATTTTTTTTAATTTAGATAATAGGGTCAAATTATAAAGAAAAATCAATGCATATGTATTAGAGGAATACCAAAGCACTCTTCAAAGAAAATAAAAAGAAAAAAATAATTTAATCAAAATAATAAACATATAAAATTGAAGAGATTGAAGTAATTTAATCTAAAAAGTATTTCATTGTTTTGGTGATGGTTTCACAAATTTTGTTGTAAAACATGTAAAACTGAAGAGGTTGAAGTACATATTCATTATATTATGTTGAAAACACAAAAAATGGAGCCACAAGAGATATCTGGTGCAGGTGCACCTTCATCATTGAATGCCTTCAAAAGACAAAATTGTAAAATTTAAGTTTTTAAAAGGTTAAAGTGTCATGTAAAGGTCAATTCCAATGTATTTGAGTCTTTTATAGGTCTCTAGGTGGTTAAAATAATAGAAAATGCAAAACTTGCAAAATTTGCAAAGCTGCCAATTATGTAAAAAAATGCAAAAAAGAAAAAAAGCAAAGAATATGAAGAGTCAAGTGGGAAAATAGAAGGTTTAGTCAATTAGGGAAGATGAAAATCCTTCAAAAATAAATTTTACATTATTTTCAAGCAGAGAGGGGAAGTTGGAATATGAAGAAAATCATTTAGAAACCCCATTGCATGCTTAAACTTTACATTTTTTGTATTTCAAACTGGTAAAACATGTTTGCAAGTTGACGTATGGTTTTGCACAAACTTATTTTTGAGGGGAATTCATTGGGATTGATGCATCTACGAGTCTAGATCATTTTGAAATTTTTTTGGTTGAATTTCATGAAGAAATGAGTAAGTTATTGCAAGATTATTGAAATCAGTCCAAAACTTGATCGAGGGTAACCAACGTGTTTAAAAATTGTGTTTCTCAATATTTTACAATTGAAAAATCCTATAAATTTTAAATAAGGTAGTTTGATATGTATTTTAAGGGATATCAAGGTTTCAGAGCTCGAAGACATGGTCTTGGGTAGATTTAATGATGCCCTAGGTTTGTAAATTGTGCAAAATCTGAATTTCCTTCATGAAATGGTTGGCTCAAAGTTAGAAACAGTTGAATATGCAATAAAGGAGGTTGGTAAATGGTTTACTCTATATGTTCAGACATATTCTCACATGATGGAAGTGGTGGCAAGGTATAATGAGGTTTGTAAAGGGTATTTTCAATAAACCCTTGGTTGCTTGATTCAAAATTATGCTTGAATGAGAGTTTCTATATTTAATGCAATAGTGAATGGTTTCTTTGAGAATAATTGAATTTTTTGTGGTTAATTGATGTGATCTAATGTTTTTTTTGGTTAAGAAAGATTTTGGAGTTGTTTGAAAGGCACTTCCTTTGTAATTTTGGCCTAATTTGAGGCATTTTCTATCGTACAGTCCATAAATTTGGTAATTTATTTAAAAAAAACTACTTGAAGCTTTTGATATGTTGTGGTATGTCACAATGGGCTCATGAAGGTGCAAATAGTTTGGGTTTTTTCAATATGGATTGGAAAAAATACCCGATTTAGGGTGTGAAACCCTAATAGACAAATCGTGCCTTGAATGTAAAGAAAGTGGAAATATGTTTTAATAGTGATTTGTGTGTTTGGTTTTGGATATAAGATATATAATTTATGTTTTCAAGGATTCCTAAATTCTAAGAAAGAGTTGAGAAAGTAGATCATGTTGTTTTGGGTGTCTGAGCAATATAACCCCTTTGTGCAAATGGGTGTTTTGACTGTAAGAATCAAAGAAATAGATAGGTCAGTGTGAAGTGAGTATCTTCCTGGTTTGTTTCAATCAGAATCATGTTGTATATAGTGTCTTAAAGGTCTGGTAACAAGTTTGAATCAAGAATGGTTGAATGATGGTCTTTTTTCCTTAAGTGAACAAGTTACAAGAATGGTAAATTGGTGAATAGTGAAAATGTGATTGGTTCTCAATTACTAATGGTGTTATTGTTGTGGTTCAGTCAGTTTGATGTTGGTTAAGTTGTGTAATATTGATGTGGTGAGTTGGCTTGTTGATAGCCTTGAATTTTCAAGTGAAATTGATGTGATTTTGAGGAAAAAAACAAAGGAATTTTGGGTGATTGTTTAATTTGATCTTCTCCATTTGAGTTTGGGTCAAAAGTACCCCTAAGAGTTTGTGGTGTTTGGTAGATTCTCTTGCATCAATATCCAACCCTTAGGCTTGGAAATGCAATCTTAAAAGGACAGGATCATTAGAACTTTGAATTCAAGGTACTTAAAAACACATACATGTTATGTTTTGTATTGCTTTTTGTACAACATAGAAATGAAGTCTTATAGCTCATATGCATTTTACATAGAACATATGCATTTTACATAGGACATATGTATTTTGTTCGAAATATCAAGGTTGGCCACTAATTTGTTTCCCATATTTATGCACTTATATTCTATTTTAATTACAATGAATTGTGAAAATCTAATGGCTCTTAAAGATAAAAAATTATTTTAATAGATTATTTTGAGATCATTTTTAAATAATTAGAGACAAAATACTTATTACACATGCTAAATTCATATGGATGTATGACTTAGTTTAGATTGTAGGATATGAAAATATATGGCATGCTAATTTATTTTGTGCACCTAGTGTTGGTCTATTGAGTGACCTCAAATTATGAGAATATGAAATTCATGTCTTTGGCGACTTTAGTGGAATAATTTTGTTGTGGGTTACATTGATATGCAAAGGGCTATTCATAACATATTTAATTTTACATAGATCTTAATTTTAAATATTTTTTGTTGTTTTCTAAGTATAAATATTGCATTTGTTTTTAAGTTAAACTATATAAAAGTGAATAAAATATCTGATAAATTTAATGCATAAATAAATTACATACAAATTTCTCATAATTGTACTATAAAGTGTAAAATTATTTCGATAATTTTCATCTTACAAACATTTGACATTGCATACATTTTATTTTATTTTCTATGAGTTAAAAAAATTGTATAAATTTTATGTTGTCTTCCATACAAATAAAATTTTGACTACCAGAAAAGTAACTATCATTTAAAAAATGTTATTGTAATAAAAACTATTAACCTACTTATTGAATCTATGGGTCTAATTGCTAGTTTAAGTTCAAAATACTAGATGGTATTCAAGATCAAAGATTTCAAAGGAAAGATCAAGAAGATCAAGTACACAGTGGATGGGAAACCTACTCCTTTGAACTTTTATACTTCGCAATGTGATTAATTATGACATGATCCCATGAACTGTTTGACCTCATGAATATTATTAAAAACCTTATTCATTCATTCAACAACATCCTTTTAAATGGTACTAATCGATGCCAATAGAACCGCCATATGGAGAACCCGCACCAGAGGTCTTTTTGTCAACTATGCTACTCTTCTTAACACATGAAATATTGTGCTTCATAGCTCTTTTGGGCAGGTACTTTGGCAAAGCTTTATTTCTCCAGGTCAAAATTTTTCCATGGATATACAACTAGTCTCCAGAATGAATGATGCCACCTATAAATCTCGCTATCATAGTCTCTTCTTCAACTATCTTGCCCTTATTTATTGAAGGTCCACAGTGTCTAACATATTTAGCAAAGCCCTTGGTTGAGTGCATTTCAAAAAGGAGAAAATACTTATAACATCAGTCGATTCACATTTCTTGACAGCTTTGGCAGGTTCAGTTCAAGCAATGGGCTCAATTTTAGTGCCTCAAACTATGGTGATGGCCCTAAAAGAAGACTGCCATTGGATGTCAACGGTAATTTGAGACTGTTTAGCTTTGAACCAAATCATAGAATCTATAATATTACTTGGATGGCAGTTGCAGAGTAGTGCAGGGTTCATGGCCTGTACGGGCTAGATGGTTTGTGCATATATACACCACTGCCCACATGTAAGTGTCCCCCTAGTTTTAGAATGGTTGATTCAAAAGATTGGTTCAAAGGCTGCTAGGCGATCAACCTATTGAAACAGGGGAGAGTAGAGGTGAAAACATAAAAAAATTAAGGAAATAATGAAATCATAAAATTATCATAGTAAAAAATTATATCAACTAACTGACTGAGTTGCAACTCATATATTCATATATTCAAGCACCATTACATTCAAAATGATATCCTATAATAGCTCTGCAGAGCTGGACTCTGCTAGAGAGTGAGAAGCAATTCGCATTACATTCTATTTATAACCATAGTGAAGTCTGTAGATTTTTCTAGAATGAAAACAATAACCAACGTGAGTAATGTGGGATGGTGGAGGTCGGTGTTGGATGGCTCTAGAAAGTGTTTGGTTGGTCTGTGCCGACCATGCAATGATTAATTTACTTTCTAACATCCCCCCATAAATTAATTTTGTCAATATCCCCCTATAAGATGGGTCCCGACATAGAGCCTTATTAGGTACCCACTTACATTCTCTTAATCACAACTACCACAAATTTTGATTACATTCTCAGTCTCTTTCACTGATGTTGCGGCATCTAAAATCTTCTAGATCTAGCAATCAAACCTAGGAGATCCCATGCTTCAACTGGGATGCTCTAACCATGAGCTCTAGCCCTCTTGGTTACCAGTCCATCATAGGTTCATGTGTGATTCACTTGTTTTATCAACACCTCCCATTGAGTCACTCTGTGGGTGCTCGGGGATCCTAGTTTTAATGAGCTCCATTGGCCTCATACATAACTTTCATACATAATGTTGCGGCATTCAACAATATTTCTTCCTTAATCCATTAAGGGCTTCACTTATATTTTCACAACCTCACACAATTGGTATCCTCTAATTTTCTCATCTCGCTTGTCAACTCTTCATTCTTGCATCGTTTTACAGACTTTAGAAATGCTCTTCACAATTTTGACTCTCAACCTAGAAACATACTTATCCAATCTCCTCAATCTTCCTACTACCTCAAGATCTACATGAAAAACTTCAAGATTGACAATAGAAACAACAAAAAACATACTACAACTCTCAAATTTTCTACTCTCCAGGGTCTCCATGATCTTCTACCTTCACAAACTGCTAGCCTTATCACTTATAGTAATTGTGCACTTCATCCTTGCTTTTCCTTAGTAGCATGATAGGGAAAATTTATTTGCTTCCATCTTTTGACATCATTGTCCAAGTGATTCTTTGGAAACCACATGCTTGTAATATCTACAAAAACCATCATTAGCTACAACTTTTTGGAAAGATTTGGCGCCTCCTGAAACAACAGCTTCATACGTCGGCAATTCTCCTTTTCAACACATCAGTCAAACAATATTTGACAACTCTAATTGCTTAAAAATTTTACAGGTTGTGGCCTCTTCAATGCTTTTCCTTGTTGTTGGATGACATTTCTCCAATAATTGATCATTAAATCAAGCTACGTTCTTCAACAACTTCAAGAATACAACTTCAATCTCCTCTTGAATAATCTATGATCTGTCTTCAAGGTTGCAGCCTCTTAGAACTTGTGATCCCTTCTTTATTGCTATTTCACAATGACCACTCCTTCTCCTTTGTTGAATTCTCCCACTTTTGTAGTCTCCCTGGATCAGTCTGCTCTAATACCACTATTGGAACAGGGGAGAGTAGAGATGAAAACAAAAAAAATTAAGGAAATATTGAAATCATATAATTATCATAGTAAAAAATTACATCAATAACTGAGTGAGCTACAACTCATATATTCATATATTCAAGCATCATTACATTTATAATGATATCCTATAACAACTTTACGGAGCTAGACTCTGCTAGAGAGTGAGAAGCAATTTGCATTATGTTATATTTATAACCATAGTAAAGTTTGTAGATTTTTCCATAATGAAAACAGTAACCAACGCGAGTAATGTGGGATAGTGGAGGTCAGTGTTGGATGGCTCTAGAAATTTTTTGGTTGGTTTGTGCCAACCATGAAATAATTAATTTACTTGCCAACACAACCAGCAATCAACCAAATTTCCTGCAACCCAAATGCTACTCACTTTGTTAGGCTCTAATACACAAAATACTATGGCTTTGATAATTCTAGATATGGGATTGGTAAGTCACTGGAAGAGTGCAGGAAAAGATACTTGAATGATTGTGATTGTTTGGGATTTGGGTACAGGCTTACTGGGACAGGACATTGTTTTTTAAAGTTTCTACTTGTGAATGGATATCAATCTCCAGGAGAAATAACTGACATGTATGTTAAAATATCCATCAATGATGATTCTTCAGCAATTAGGGCATCGTCCAATTTTAGGCTCATTGTATTGCTCAAATCAAATGCAGCCCCAAGACATTACTATTTCCATGGTTAAAAAGAGAATAGAAAGAGATGTCCCCCTGGCATCATTTGCTTCTACTGTTGGGGTTATAGAGATTGTTTACATGGTACTCAGATGGTGGTTTTTTGTTCAGAAACTTCTATGAAGCTAATTTATTCAACCGACGAGGCTACTTTGTGGCTCCCACATGACTGAAAAGGTTTACATTTAAAAGTGACCAGTAATTTTAAGGATGAGGTGGGAAAAGGGGGGTTTGGGTCAGTGTATAAAGGCCACCTTCATCCAGAAAATAAAGTTAGTTACAGTGAAGTGATTGGAAGGAGTGTCTCAAGGTGAAGATGACTTATGGGCAGAGGTATTGAATAAATAAAATATTGGAGATAAAATAAATGAGAATACAACAAATAAAAAAACATTTTGAATATTATATATATTAAGATATCGAATTATGGAAAGAATTAGAAGGAGATGGAAGTTTCTGTAACACAGGGAAATTCACAAGATTAATAGTACAAGCATACACTCAAACTAAACCTACATTAACAATAAAGAACAATGGAATATAAAACATAAATAAAAGAACGATCTCACCAAACCCCTTATGCATTCCATGGATCACCTTCATTGCACTTCTCCATTTCGCCATTGTATGATACTTGCCCTTAGATTTCTCTTAAGTATGCAAGTATAACCTCATGATAGTTTTAATAGCAAAACATTGAAGATTAAGAAAGTTGCTTTCAAAACTCATAAGATTTTGGGAGGAGGAATAATGATGAAGGTAAAGCCAATTTATAGAAAATATGATTTTCGAATGACAAGCTTAGATTAAAGATAATTAATTGACGATTTAGAATAAAGATGTGACATGCAATAAGATTAGGGTTGAATTAGTGTTAGTGATAAAGCATAAAAGGTGCGGATTAAATTAAATAATAATTTAATCTTTAGTGGAAACTAGTTGAGACACAGAAGAATAAAGTTTTCATGTAAAGATAAAGATTGAAAATTGAAATAGATGGAGGATGAGAATAATTAAAGTTATTTAATTAATAGAGGAAAAATGAATTTAGAAAATAATTAAACAATTAACATTATTTAATTATGAAAATGAAGATTAGAATTATGTTGAAAATTAGAATTGTAGGCCTAGGACAATTTTTAGTGTCTACAGTTTCCATATTTTGTAATATTCCATAAGATTTGGATAAATATCACCTCTAACACTAAGGGTAGGTCCCCATGCGATTGCTTAGCTTATTTTGGCTGGCAGCGACTCCTCAGCTTATTTAGGAGTTATTTGTGGAGCTAATGGCCACATGAATGTTTATTTTTTTGCTTATTTTTATGCAGCTAGCTTAAATTTGTGTTGTACAATAAAAAATTAGAAAACAAAAATGAAAAAAATATATTAAAAAATAGGGAAAGAAATTTGTGGAGTCACTTGGATTTTTAACAATATGCAGTTGCTGCTTATTTCTAGCCCTCCCTTTTTTCCTCATTTTCAATTCCTAAACAATAGTTGCTCCATTAAAATAGGAAAAGATTCCAAATTATCCTTTCTCAACAATCAAATTTATGCATGGGAACAATCCCGCTGCTTAAATTTAAGTAGTTGCATGGGGACATGAGGCAAGACTTATCTAAATACATTATTAAATAAACATTATCTCCAACACCCCCCATAATGTTTATTTGGAGAAGATAATTACAAAAATTATTATATTATACAACTTTTTTGAGATTTAACAAGTTTCTAAATTTAAAAAATTTCACTATAGGTAGTGCTATTGTAAATATGTCAACAATTTGATCTTATGTTCCACAAAATTTTAACTCCACCACTTGATTTTCTATTAAATCATGAAAAAAGTGATGATGTACTTGATAGCAGTAATGCTTAGGAGCAACACCGTATGTTCTTAACCACCTTAATGGAAACTTCTACCAACTGTCTTTTAGCACACCTGAATCATTTAGGATTGCCTTGTTTGCAAACTGGCATCCTTATCCATATCAAACATCATCTGCAATATGATTTTTGACTTGTTGTGCACTGCAAGTTTAACAACTGCCCTTCTTAACTATAAAATGGGGGCTAATGTGAGAATTTGAGATCATTATCAGAACGAATATAGGAGAACTTTTCAAAGCTCTATATCTATGTTGCTTGTGTAATCCACATTCATATTAATAACAATATTTTTGCTACAACAATAATTACAGTGTATACTCTATTTTTTTGTTTAAGCTCTATTTTTGTTACCTTCCTACACACTTGTATTTATTTTAGATCCAACAGTTGGTATCAGAGCTAGGTTTGGTTGTAGACATTTATTTTGTGTCAAACAATAGTTACAACATGAAGGAGAAGGTATAACAGAGTGAAAGAGAATTATACAAAATTTTCTATTTTGAAATCAAAGTTTGTAGAAAGAATAGTTGTCTAAAGAAGCAAATTTGGGAATTGTAGTAAAGGAGAGATAAGTACAATACTTTTCTATTTTGTTGTTTTTAAAAATATGACCACTATTAGCAATAGTTTGAATATATCACAACCTCAAATTCTTTTGTTCAAAGGAGAGAACAATAATTTTTGGAGCGTCAAAATGAGAACATTATTTTTTTCTCAAGATTTATGGGATTTAGTTGAGAATGGCTATTCAGAACCTACAAATGCTCAAGTACTTTCCTCTCAGACACAAGCACAACAAGATCAACTTAATGAAAACATAAAGAATGATGCAAAAGCTCTCTTCATCATCCAACAAGCAGTACATGAGACAATATTTTCAAGAATTTCTACTACAATAAAATCAAAGCAAGCTTGGCATCTTCTACAAAATGTATTCCAAGGAACAAATAAGGTAAAAACTATCAAACGATAAGCGCTGAAAAATTAGATTTGTTTTCACTCTACAAGAAGGACTGGTGCATGTGTGACGGTTTTGGTGGTGGGGTTTTCCCACTGCTCATGGAGGAGGCTTCGCCCTCCTCCATGATTTTTCATTATTCCTTCTAGTGTATGAAAATTTCAACTTGTGTCGGGTGGTATCTTTGTTTAAATCTGTTCGCTGTGGGTGTGACGAGGGCATCTTGTTGACCGATCCACTTGTGAGAGGCTGCATGTGTGGATATTGTGGTGTTAATTTGAATTGATGGGTAGGGATACAAATCCCCTGAATGGCTTCATTAATGAATCTCCCAAATAAAATTTCAACAATGTGGCTCCTAAGTCATTTCAAGACATTGTCGTTGGTGAAAGAAATCGACTTCTGCAAGATGCCAAGTTCATGCTCAAGGGAGTCGATGAAGGGAAAGGAAATGGAAGAGAGGAACAAGGTAAGCATCCTCCATCTCCTCCATTGAAAGATGTGTTAATTCCTAATGAAACCCTGGATGAGGCAATTGCAGAAGAGGATGCTATGTTGTTGAAAATTGCCATTTTTTTTGCTGTCGTCGATCACAATAGGGTTCCAACAAAGAAGTATATGGAAGAGGACAGTTTCATAATATTTGGGAAAATAAACTGGGGTTGCAATTCTATTACTGTCACATGGTGCAAAAGGGATTGTATGTCGTGTTTTTTAATAATCATAATTCTCAAGCGGAGGTTATAATTTTTTTTTTTTGGAATGTCAGTATGGTTGTCTTCTGTGCCTTGGCATGGATTTCTGATGCATTGGAAGAGGAAGTCCTGGCCCTCTCTAGCCCTAGATGGATAGTCATCAAGCATGTTCCTCCTCGACTTTTAAATTTTTTTCCACTTTTATTGGAACCATATGGAATGTCTTAAAAATTGATGATACCAAAAACCCTCTCTTGCTCTCTAATGCGTGAGTATTGGTATCCTTGTCCCTAGGAGTAGATCTTCTCGAGGTCTTGGAAATTAAATTGAAAATTGGCAGTGTTTCTTGTGATTTGGAAACACTGGGAGGGCTGAATGCATGCTACTTGTGTAGGCGCAAAGGCCACATCAGAAGAAACTGCACATTAATAAGAAGTAAAACCAACATGAAATCTACCTTTGGTGGAGGCATCAAGAATAAAAAACATCCCTCTACAATAGATGGGTGGGTGGATGGAGATGAAAATAAGGTGGAGGGAATTGTGGAACACAGTCCTACTCCACAAAAACTAGATGAGAGGTATTCCCCCTCAAACCCTAAGACCAATAATAAGATGAGAAATAACTCTCCACTGATGGAGAATGTAGAAGCAATTAAAGCAAATAAATATGCATCAAGTGTTGAGGATAGCCTGACATCTCTAATACATGAAATAGACAACAGTATAATGAAGGAAAATATAGAGAATGGAGAACTCAAGAAAGGAAATGAAGAATCCAAATCTGGTCACTTATAAGATCAGATAAATTGGTAAACATTTTCAAATTAAATGCCCAATAGTTGGCCCTGGAGAAAATAAGGAAAACTAAAGAACCTAAAAAAAGTAATCCAAAACTAGCAAAAGAGATGTACTCCTTTAACTCTAAATAATTTAAGGAGAATAATGTAGTGGAATCTCAACTCGATGGTTTCCCCTGGAAATAAGTGGGGAGATGCCAATACAAACTCCTAGAGGTGAAAGGGAAATCCTGGACATTGGGGGATGTCCTTAAGATCAGGATGTGGACTGAGATGAAATACCTACTGAAGGAACTGATGTTGATCTTGAGGACATCAAACTTGATGGTCTAGAGGGAAGATTGGAAAATTCTATTACCTTTAATACTGTATCCTTTGTAAATGGTAATGAAAAAGTTCATGAAATTGTTGTCCCTAATCTGGCAATGAATCCCTTCAAACCCCTTGGTCAAGTGGTGAGTTCTGATGGGTTTGCATTACAGTCAGGCATGGATTCTGTAGATGACCTAGGGCTACTCTCTACTAAGGGGACCACTAATAGAGAAGAGACCTCCATGGAGGTCATAATAAAAAAGGCCCATAGGTATAGGAAGAAGAAAGGTCTGGAGGTTGGAAAACCCTCCTAGATAAAGATCCCAACTAGCCTCAAAAGGAAAAAAGAAAGAAAATCAGTGGGATCCTGCCTCCTAATGCTAAAAGGGTGGAAGCAGAAAGTAGACTCCCTAAATGCTTTGATAACTTCAAATGTGATAAGGGCCACCCACCTAATGAACACTCTTAATGGATGTCAATTGCATTTCCTGGAATGTAAGGGGAGTTGAAAACCCCAATAGAAAACATGTAGTAAGAAGATTCCTAGTACAAAAGAAGGGAAAATATTTTGTCATCCTATAAGAGGTTAAAGCCACTGGTTTCACCCTAGAAACTAGTTTGAGGGTGATATTGAAATAAGAAACTCAGTTTGCTACTAGCATGAAAAGGGAAAAGGGGGAGCTATAATTCTGATGGTAAATAATTGGTCACACCATGTGGATAGATTTGGGACCTCCCCTTACAACTGGGTTGTCTGGGTGATTATGAAGAAAAAATAAAGTTGCTTTAGGATCTGCTCAATATATGCCCCTAATGACTATAAGGACAAGATCCTTCTTTGGAATTGGTTATACAACTTGCAAGATATCCCTTGGATCATTGGAGGAGACTTCAATTTTGTAGAGAGAGAGGAAGATAAATGGGGTGGAACAGGCTTTGGTTGGAAGGGAAATGAGAGGTTTTATTGGCAAAGAATGAAATCCAAATTGAAGATTGAAGTTCTTATTGAAGGGAAAAAGAAAGAAAACCAAGACATTTGGTTTACATGGTGCAATTCTCAAAAAGGTGGTAGGAGAATCTACTGTAGACTTAATAGGTTCTACATAAGTAAAACATCCTTCTCGACCTCCCCGGTGAAATAGGGTTGTAAGGTTGAAGTGACTCCCTACTCCCTATCAGATCACCACCCAATAAGGGCTAATTTCTACTTCAAAGAGGTAGTGCCAAAACCTGGTGGCAATAGTAATGGTTTTTGCCTCAATACCAACCTCCTTAAGGACAATGACTATAAAAGTGTCATACCGTCCCTCAGGCTTATCAACAAGTGGATGAACTGAAACCTATCCCCCATTAATAGATGGTCATTGAATATAGAGGGATGGAATGTTTTGTTTCCAAAAATTGGGAAAAAGAGAGCCAAAGATAACTGAAGGAGGGAGACTCTCCTCCAAGATAAACTTCTCCAAGCAAAAACTAATTTGCAAGAAAATATTATGGATGAAAGACTCACAAGCAGGTTAGTTATGGTAAAAAACAACCTAAGGAAGCTTCAAAATCACAAGATTCAAGGTCTAAGAGTAAGATCTAAAATGAATTGGCTAGAGAATGGAGATAAAGGCACAAATTTTTTGTTTAGATATATTAAGGATAAGCAAGCTAGGGAATAGATAGATCAGATCACTACAAATGGCACCACTTTGTCCAATCAAGAATAGATAAGAGAGCAGTTTTTTCAGTTCTATAAGATCCTCTTCTCCTCAGGGGGGGTGGTGGGTGGAGGCTAATGCTGAGGCAATGGAACACATTAAGAGAGTTTTCCCAAAGAAGGTTAGTGAAGAAATGGAAGGGAAATTGGGGAAAGAGATATCATAGGAGGGGGTTAGAAAATCCATTCTCTCACTCAAATATGACAAGTCTCCAAGGGAAGATGGCCTCCTTACAAAATTTTACAAAACATTTTTGGATTGGTTGTGTGAAGACCTATTCCTTGTTTACAAGGAAGCCTTTGAAAGAGGAACACTAGGAAATAAGATCAATAAAGGGATAATCAAATTAATTCCAAAGAAGGGAGATAGAACTCTAGTTAAAAACTAGAGACCCGTCACTTTGCTCAATGTCTCATATAAGATTTTGGCTAAGGTATTAGCATATAGGGTGGCACTTATCCTTCCCTCTATCATAAACCCCACATAGATAGGTTTTATTAAGGGAAGATACATACTAGAAAACTTGATTACTAGCTGGGAGGCAATGAATTGGGAAAAACTAACAGGACATGAAGGAACAATGTTGTTACTGGACTTTGAGAAGGCATATGATAGAATTGAGTGGGATTTTGTGCTCCTAGTTCTAAAGGACTTTGGATTTCTTGAATCCTTTTTTCATATTGTCAAAACCCTCTTTCAATATGCAACTGCTCAGGTAGAGGTCAATGGAGTCCTTACTGAATAAATCTCCCTTGAGAGATCCAAAAGGATGTCCACTTGCACCGACACTATTTGTAATAGCTTCAGATGCATTGCACTATGTTTTGAGGGATAAATCAATAGTCCCAAGGGTAAGGGGAATTATATTTCTAGATGATAATGAGCTCCTAAACCTACAATTTTCTGATGACACCTCAATCTTGTTAACCTTGGAGGAGGAAAACCTTGCAAATCTAATGGGGAAATTATATATTTTCTGCTTAGCCTCCAAGGCTAAAACTCCCCCCTCAAAATATTGTCTTTTGGGATGGAAAGAAAAACCTCTAGACTAGGTTAACAACTTTGGACTTCAATGGGGTGTTCCTCAGAAATTGGTAAGATACCTTGGTATCCCCTTTTCTATGGAACCTAATATAAAGGAGATGTGGTAGTGGATTAGGGACAAAATAGAAAAGAAACTTGCTAAGTGGAATAGACAATTTCTATCCTTGGCTGGTAGAATTCAGGTGTGTCAGAAGATACTCTCATCTTATAGTATATACTTTGCTTCTATTTGGTTTTTCAACTCATACCAGATTAATGAAATCCAAAAAAGAATAAGATCCTTCTTATGGTTAGATGGGAAAGGTAAAAGAAAGAGACACTCGGTGAAATTGGAATGGTGCACAATTGAAAAACCCAATGGAGGCTTGGGATTAAAAGACTTAACGTTGCAAGGTATTGCTTGGGCTGCAAAGTTGGTGATTGGGGCATTGGAAGGTATTGATCAGGAAAAACATGCTCAATGTTGTTCCCAAGAATGAAAAAACATGGAGATCTCTACCACTCAGTGATATCCTTAGCAGTGATTGGACTATTTTACCTATAGGATATAATTTTTTTAGAACCATTTGGAAAGCCTGGGAAGTGATGAAAAGGTGCCTAGCCAACTATCACTTCACCAAAGGGTACAATGGGATCATCCAGGCTAATAGATCTATATGGTGGAACCTAAAACATAAAGGGAAACCACTTGTATTAATTCAAGGGTGCTCAGCAAGAGGATGCCCAACCCATAAAGGAATCTGGTGTTTCAAAATGTCTTGATGGACATCATGCACTTGATTCACTAACATTGATTCTTCCTTAATCACGTCCACACTAATCAATTAATTGAATAATCTTTATTTAATTAATTTAATTCCTCCTAAAATCAGATAATACACTTTATCATATTATTTCATCATATTCTTCCTTTAATTAAATAAATCAATTTTATTTAATTAAATCCTAATATTCTTCCTTTAATTAAATAATTCAAAGTTTTACTTAATTAAATCCTAATGTTTTTCATTTAATTAAATAAATCAATTTTATTTAATTAAATCCTAATGTTCTTCATTTAATTGAATAAATCATTTTATTTAATTAAATTACTAATGTTCCAATATCCTCTCAGTTAATTTAAATAAACTCAAAATATTTAAATTAAATATCACAATCAAACTAATTTCATCTAAGTTAGTTAATCCTAAATTAATTAACTCCTAACACTAATCCTCCATTCCTCTAGCTTTTGCAAGTTGCACATGTAAACCAATTTATTTGATTTACTAATTATCCCATTTTCATTCAAATATGACATATTCTTTTGAATAGTCCACCCACTTGACTTTTCCCTCCCAAAGGACTTTTTTCCTCCACCTTTGTATTGAAGGCTCTTACATGTCCTCTCCTTGAGCCACCTTGGCATTAATGCCTCTTACACCTCCTCTTACACCTCCTCTTACACAAGTCACCTCTTCAAATTCAAATTTCACCTACATGCATTAAACATGCACATTGTTCAAAATGTGCTCCACTCTCCTTCATTAGCATGTTGACAAGTGGCACAATGCCATTGGTCCAATATTTAATCCCACATTCTCCCCATTCTTCATTCTTCAAACCTTCTTTGTTATAAATAGAGGCCTTCTCTATTGATTTGGGAGCCACAAATTCATCCACAATCATCCAGATTTTGATGCAAGGTTATTATCCACAAGTTTATGCAAGTTTTTTATCCACAATCATCCATATTTTCATCTAAGTTAGCATAGAATTTATCATCCATAGCTAGGTTATTGGAATTTTGCATCAAGAATCACACATCTATCATCAATATTATCAAGGAATTGGGAAAGGGCTTATTTCCACATCAAAGAAGCACCAATTCCCCCATGGGATGCTGGTTTGAGCATTTAGAATAGAATTTCATTAGTAGTTTATTTGATTACTTTACTTTTATTTCATGTTCTTGTGTCTAAATGAATTTCATGGGGAATTCTTGTTTACACTTGTTTAAGGACTAATGTTTGCTTATTTTTCCATGTTTGAGCAGGTCTAGGCAAAGCATTCACACAAAGACATACTAAAAGATGGTAAGTTGAAAGATTGGAATGATTGGAGCTTTGAATTCAATATTCCTCTCACCAATTGGAGGACTTACACATTCCTTAGGGAGGCCTACAATCAAATAAAATTTCCTATAGCAACTAAGAATGATACTGCTCAATTTAAATACTTTCAATGGAAAAATGACAATAATATAATGAAATCCAAAGTTAAAGAAATGTATTCCATGCTAACAAACCACATAGATCTGATAGAATATTTTAACCAAACTTGGAAACTTAATTGGAACAAGAATCAATGGAAAAATATTTTTCAAACTAATTGGTCTAAATAGTTAGAGGCAAAAAAAGCTTGTTTCAGGTGGCTTCTAATAATACAGAAACTGTCATTCAAAAGAAAAATAGATGACATTGATATATGCAACATCTGTATAATACATGAGACAATTAATCATATTTTCTTTGAATGTACTTTTGCTAAAGAGATGGAAATTGTTTTTTAACAAGCAAGATACCTGGGGCAATAATGAACAACCCCTTCCTGAGAAGATTTTATTTAATCACAACATAAAAATGGGGAAAACTGCTGCCTTATTCTGGACCAATGGTATATAATTGGTGCTTCTTTGATGTGGAAAGAAGCCCTTTCCCAATTCCTTGAAAAGCGTGATGAACTTGATGATGATTGTGTGCTCCTTGATGAAATTTGTCAATAACCTAGCTAAGATTGATGAAAACTATGAAAACTTGGATGAAAATGGTGGAGGAACTTGCTTAAATTTGTAGATAGTAATCTTGCATAAAGTTGTGGATCCCAAATCAATAGAGAGGTCCTCTATTTATAGGAAAGAAGGACGGAGGAATGAGAAATAGGAAGGATGTGGGATTAAACTTGAACCAATGGAATTGCGCCACTTGTCAACATGCTATTGAAGAGAGGTGGAGCACATTTTGATCAATGTGCAAATTAATGCATATAGGTGGAGTTTGAAATTCAAAAGATGGCTTGTGGAGGAAGAGTTGTAAGATGAGTTAATGCCAAGTTGTCTCAAGAAAAAGGATATGTAAGAGCCATAAATTCCATGTTGGAGGACAAGTCCTTTGGGAGGTAGATTTCAAATTGAGGGAATATTCCAAAGAGATGCCATTTTTGAATGGAAACAAAAGAATTAATAAATCAAACAAATTGATTTATATGTGCAAGTTGCAAAAGCTAGAGGATTTGAAGATTAGAGTTAGGAGTTAATTAGGATTTGATTAACTTTTGATGGAATTAGTTGATATGATATTGGACTTAGATTTTTAGATTTATTTAAATCAAATGAGAGGAATAATGAACATTAGTATTTTAATTAAATAAAGTTTGATTTATTCAATTAAAAGAGATGACTTTAGGATTTAATTAAATAAAATGATTTATTTAATCAAAAGAAGAACATTAGGATTTAATTAAATAAAATGATTTATTTAATTAAAAGAAGAATCTCGAGGAATTAATTAAATAAGGATTATTTAATTAATTGGTTAGTAAAGAAGTGATTCAAGAAGAATTGGTGTTAGTGAATTAGAATCAAGTGCATGATATCAATCAGGATAATTTGAACGTCTACATTTTTCCCCTCTTTGAAGCAATGTACCTACTGTGTTGGTCCAAAGAATAACCTTGCCGAGATTAAAATGAAAAAAAATTCTGATTTTTTCGGATGCCCCACTATTGCCCCAGTGAGAAGAATTATGCTGGTACACTGCCCCCTCGAGAGATCGGACAAAAATTTGGATTTTTGGGTGATTTCTCAAAAAAAAGAGGACCTTGAGCTACCTGACGGGTCTAGAAAGTCTCTAGAATGCTGAAAATGTGTCAAACGCAAGAAAAAGACCTAAAACGAGCCTCGGTTGGGCAAAAATGGGGTCGGGGCACAAAACCCTAGTTTGAAGGCTAAAAAGGGGAAAAAAACCCTAATTTTCCTGCTTAAATAGACTCGGAGGGGTCACTTTCCATTCATTTTTGCATTCACACTTTGATAATTCTAGCTTTTTGAGTTTTGACCCTCCTATAGAATGGCACAAAGAGTGCTCCCTTGACACATTTCTGAGCAAGTCCAAGTGTATCAGAGACCTCCAGGCCCAGGACCAACAGTATGTGATGCTAACCCGACCTTGTCATTTGATTTTTTAGTGCATTTATTATGTTTTGAAAGGTCAAAGAGTCCAACATCGCTATATAGAAATGCTAAAAGTGCAAAATTGGTGACACTAGGGCTCAAATAGTGCCACTACTGTGAATTGCGACGTCGCACCAAAATTTAGCTTTAGGGATTCAAACTAGAAATCGTGACACCATTGTGAATGGTGATGTCGCAATTCAGTTTAGGTTTAGGGTTTTCAAGTAAAAAAGGCCCGCAGTTGCAAATAGCGATGTCGCGACCCAGTTTGCATTTTGAAAGGGTTTAGCATCGAGGTTTGGAGTTTCCAAAGGGAAACACCATTCCAAATAGTGACACATTCGTTGTTCTTGTGTCAAAAAATCCAAACGAGGTCAGATTTTTTTACGGATTTTAATATTGCATCTTCTTGAGTGTAGGAGGACAGAAAACTTGTGCTTTCATGTGAGCATTGACCCTCGATGCTAAGCAGATTGAGTAGTTTACATGAGTTGGGACAGGAGTACCTAGGCGAGATCGACCTCTGGTATGTTGCTTATGTGCCCACCATCAGGACCCACCTAGCGATGATGACTACGCTAGCCAAGAGGTGGCATAGCGAGACTTCATCCTTTCAGCTTCCTAGCAACGAGGCTATTGTTACATTGGAGGACGTCTGGCGCATTTTGTGGTTGCCAATTCATGGCGACTGAGTTATTTATGACATAGATGCCGGCGAAGACGCATGTTTTGAGGTCTTGGAGGTGGAGGAGCTCACACTTTCTCAGGGCCAACGTGATTTGGACTATTACAAAGGTTAGGTGTTGATTTTTAGGTTGATCATGGCAGCGATTATTTGTGGATTGGTGGCTTCGGATCAACGACACAGATATTTCAGCTTGGGATGGGGTCTGGCCTAGGAGAGGATGCTTTTCCATAGGAAATTGTTTGCTTGAGGACCAATGATGTTGGCCTCATTATATCATGATCTGCATGAGTTTTCCTACTGTGACAGTCAAGCGATTGGTACCAGTGTTACATTATTTCACATCTAGGCCTAGGAGCACATTGTCATGCTTTGACTGATGGTTACAGTAGTTGATGTTGAGCCTGATGTCCTAGTAGTTTAGAGGTACCAGGGTGGAATTACTTTGAGGCACACAAGATGGCTCGGCCTACCTCATTGGCGCAGAGATTGATGGGATGACAGTGTTCACCTAGAGACCATGGTTACATATGCTTGCTTGGTTTGATGACATGTAATAGTTATTCTATGCTTAGTAGGACCTACTGATGCAGGGGCTCGAGCACACTATGATAGAGCACTACCTATCAGACAAGGTAGTGCGGTAGTTTAGAGACGTTCAAGACAAGCGTGATGATTAGTATGTGGCTATTTTTGCACGGACATCGATGGAGACCACCTAGAAATAGACGATCCTAACATCCGATGTAGTTGACTCTTTCAGGAAATTGGTGGCTAGGCCATGGGCCTATGCACAGGGACAAGCATATCTAGGCACTACACATGCCTATGATGATTGGTTCAGGCCCCCACTACTGCTCATAGTTCTAAGGGTAGCACTACCATGAAGGAGACCCTAAGGTAGGACATTGAGGAGGGGATAGGTAGGACAGGTCCCAGGAGCACTTGGAGGAGGAGGTGGGCCACCTACACACATCCAGATCAACATAGGGGCTAGAGGGACTAGCAGAGGGATTCCTTGAGAGAGCAACAACCTCCACAACCATCGCAGCTAGATCCACGAGATGCCCAGATACAACAACTACAAGGGGAGATTCAGGGGCTGCAGGCATAGTTACAAACCATTATAGTAGAGAGGGACCATGATAGATAGAAAGTACAGGCTCTTACAACAAAGAGAGGTCACAAGCGCCAGCAAAGGTAGGTGACAGAGCTGTAGCTGGCCTAGGAGGTTGGAAGGAGGCAGTAGTTGGAGAGTATGGTTGTTTCGTCTCAGGGGAGGACAGTTCCTGTGCGGATGTACCACGAGGTTGTGTAAGAGGTCGAGTACTACAGGCTTCATTATCGATAGGCTATACCCACGATAGCTCAGGTGCCAGAGTACTCTTAACAAATAAGGATGAGACAGACAGATGATTGAGCTGAAAAATAGGCGGGTGAGGGGAGTAGCCACTAGGGCTAGCTACCACATACAATTTTGATCAACATTTGATTCTTTTTAGGACTCATAGGCTCCATTTTTGATAGCCCTAAGGGCATTGTATACTGATTGATACACATACACATGATTATGATTTGTACCATGATAGTTATATTTTTTGATATATGATATGATCAATTTATTATGCGATGTGTCTACTCTATTTATGCATTTATGGATGGATGTATTTGATGTTTTATATGCGATGTAATTCTATATGATATGATGTGATGTATGATTATGCAGATTTTCATGGATGTTTATGGATGTATTTTCCTTTCTGTATTATTTCTATGCACTTTTATGATGATATATGAAGTATGGATGTATGGATGTAAATGTTTATGATATGCAAATGATTCTAATATGCTTATACTAATAGATCTATATTATGCCCCTAGTGGATGATGTTTATATGTTATGACTATGAGATATTATGATGTGATTTTTCTTCTTTTTCAGTATCTTTTCTATGATGATGCATGCATGGATGATATGATGATTCCTATATAATTATGCAATGGATGCAAATGTATGGTCTATGAGATGTTTAGAATAACCAACCTATATTATGTGATGATGAAATGCAATGAATGTGAGATGGTCAATGTTTCCTATTATGATATGATATGGATGATATGCAACATGCTGATGGTTTTTGGATGTAGGATGAATGCATTGGTGATGTTTAGTTGACTATCATGGTACCATGTTAGTGCAAAGAGAAGAAAGAAGAAATGATATGATGAAAAGAGGATCCAATAAGTCCATGATCTACGATAATTTTATGAGGATGAATGATGATGTATTTCTTATTAGGAATTGCGATTTTAAAAGGGCTTACGTACCTTATGTTTGATAACACACATAGGCACAATGCATCAAGGTATACAAAACCAGGATGGTGCTATACCTAGTGTGATGGACTTTGACTCGACAATCGGATAGGAGTATCCATGTTCACACCTAATATACGAAACGTTATTTAAAATGCAGTTCAAATATTTCAAATATATTGAACCAAAACATAGAAAAACATGCCTTCCTATGTGGTCAATAAGACACCTAAAAAACCCTCCCTATAGACCAAACAAAGTAAGCATTACCAAGGTTATATTACATGAGTATCCAACAAGCACAACAAATAAAAGATAATGATCATTGACCCATTCCTTTCTCTCTAAATACCTTTATTTGGACATCATCGAGAGGTCATTGGAATGAGTGCAATAAGATAAGTCAAAAGACAAAGATCAAGTAAAAAAACAAGCTAATGTTGTTCATACCTCTAGCCAAGACTAAACTATGGTCATGCCTGATGTTGATGTCCATTGTAGGAAGGATGCATCCTAGGACATGATGTTATCAGGTGATTTTTAGATTGATTGCATGATGGGCTATTAATACAAGTGTTAACCAACTTTTTTACCTACTAACCTAGACTTGAGACCCTAACGTTTGAGTTTTCACTTGTAACTTGGTAGACTTGTTTTCAATTGTTTCACCAAAGCTTGAGGACGATGATTTATTATGATTCAATGTTTATTGTGAGTGAAAGGGAGATGGGACATATGGATGTTTTTCAAATATTTGGATATTTTTGAGATGTTTTGAGGATGTTTTTTTTGGTATTTTCAAGATGTTTTACAAATGTTTTGATTTTCAATTTTCCAATGTTTTTGGGTTTTCTGAGATTTTGACCAAGAACCTAACCTAAAGACCTATCCTAGGGGCCTCAGGGGCTAATCAAAGATTAGCCTTGCCTAGTTATACACACAAAGACCACACAGTTCGACTGACATAGGCTCGTTTATTGATGACATATGAACAAATGGATTTCCAGTTTATTATGATGGACTCCTAAAGGACTGACCTAAGTGTGTTGGGAGATGATCAAATATCAACCTTGGCTACGTGTAGAGCTTAGAGACCCGTAGTTCGACAAGATGCCTCTGTTTTTGACCTTTTTCTAACTTTTTGACTTGTTTTGGAATTTTGATATGTTTTGGATGTTTTTGGGTTTTCTGATTTGAAGGAATATTTCAAGAATATACACAAATCCAACCCAATGTAGGCATAAGAACATTCCCCCAACTTGATACAATAGACTACTCTAATATAGGCAGGACAAACTAACCTTGGGAATGGGCCAAGTAGTACTAGGAGGGATCATGATATGAACATAGGATCAAGCTATGATGCAAATGTAAATGGAGATATGGAAGTGTGATGGATGAATGATGCAGAATGATCTATAGGGATCATGGTAGATGGAGAGTGCTTATTTACACAAGGTTCCTATTTTCTAGGTTTTCACTAAGGTACTTGCCCAAAGTGCCACCAAGGTGGTTTTCACTAGAGGACAATTTTTTTCTTTACTATTTTCAATCCTTTTTCTATTTTATTTTTTTAATTTTTTTAATTTTTTTTTGGATTTATACCTTGCAAGTTTAGGCATACAAATTTTTGAGATGGGAGCTATTGATGGGATCCTATAGAGGTTCACCTTCTGGTGTTGATAACTAATATGCTCCTGATTTGTAGCTCGCTGTGATGATGAAGGGTCCCAACCAATTGGGTTCAAAATTCCCTTGTTGTCTAGATTTGGTACATTTTTTTGATTCTCCTTCAACATGAGCTCTCTGACTTGAAAGGTATGACTCTTGATCTTTTTGTTATAGCTTTTCTTGAGATGGTTTTGGTAGACTTGCAAATAGTTTAAGGAATCCATGTGCCACTCATCTAGTAATTCCAACTCGTTCAACTGTGACACCCGATATTCTTCATCTGTAATGATATTTTGCAATGATATACTTAAATATGGGAGCTCAATCTCAATGGGAAGGATGGCTTCTAATCCATAGACTAGGGAGAATGGGGTTTTACTTGGTGTGCAGATGCTTGTTCTGTAGGCACATAAGGCAAGGTTCAACTATAAGTGTCAGTCACAACCAACGTCATTGACTATCTTCTTTAGGATTTTCAAGATGGTCTTATTGGTAGCCTTAGTTTGGTCATTTCCTTGGGGGTAGTATGGAGTGGAAAAGTGATGTTGGATATTGAACTTTTGGCATAGGTCTTGAACATCCTAGTTTTTGAAAGGTGTCCCGTTATCTGAGATAATGGCTTGAGGGACACCATAGCGAAAAATTAGGTAGTTCAGGATGAACTTAGAAATCTGCTTTCCTGTGATATAGGTCATGGGAATGGCCTCTACCCACTTTGTGAAATACTCGGTGGTGGTGATAATGAGCTTATTTCTATTGTATGAGGTAGGTGTGATTTTTCTGATGAGATCGAGCCCCCATTGTGAAAAGGGCAAAGGTGTAAGTATTGGGTGGAGCTCCTGAGTTGGTGCATGGATGAGATCTGCATGTTGTTGACACTGCAAGCACCTTTAGACATAGTCGTGAGCTTCCTTCTCAATTGTAGGCCAATAGTACCCAGTCCTCAACAATTTCTTAGCCAAAGTCATACCACTCGAATGTGACCCACAAATGCCATTATGTACCTTGGTTAAAGAATTCAAAGCTTCCTCAACATTTAGGCATTGTAAAAGGGTTCCTTCAATACTCCTACGGTATAACATGTATCCTAAGATAACAAAGCACGATGAATTCTTGAAAAATGTTCTTTTAAGGTTCGAGGTGATATCAGTGGGGAGGACTCCTATTCTCAAGTAGGTGTATATATCATGATACCAAGGATCACCAGGACCAATGATTTCACACACAAATTCAGACTCTAGCACCTTGAATGTTGGTACGAAAAGTAGCTCTACAAGGAATTATTGCTTAGGGACGTTGCGTGGGATATCCAGTAGTGATCCAATTTTTTCCATAGTATCTGCCACTCTATTATTTTCTCTAGTTATTTGCTCAAATGTGATATCAATGAAGGAATCTTTGAGGCTTTCCACCAGTTTCTTGTATGGGGTCAACTTGTCATCCTTTGTTTGATATTCATAATTTACCTGGTTGATGATAAGTTATGAATCTCCATAGACTTTGAGTGCCATGATCTGCCATTGTACTACAATCCTGAGCCCTATGACAAGAGCCTCATATTGTGCAAGAAAAAGATAGCTTCTATGATTTGGGTATGCAATCCCCTTGTGGTGTAATGAAGAAGACTCCCGCTCCTGACCCATGTTGCGTGTAGGATCCATCGAAATACATTTTCCAATGATCGACCATGCTTAGGTTAAAGATGTACTCATCGGGGAACTTAGATACAAGTGGGTTCTCTAAATATATCAATGCTTCAGCCAACTGATTTGCAATCACTTGTCCTTTAATGGCCTTTCATTCTACATACTCAATTTTATGTTCTATTAGGATCATAACCTATTTAGTTTTTCACCCTGTGAGTGTTGCTTTAGAAAGTAGATACTTGAGAGGGTCTATCTTGGCAATGCATTTTATCTGGTGTGCCAACATATAGTGCCTAAAATTTTGTGTGGTGAATATGACTGCTAAGAAAGCCTTCTCAATGGATGTGTAATTTAGCTCATGCCCCACTATAGTTCTACTGATGTATTAAATAGCTCTCTCTTTCCCATTTTCATCATGTTGTGCTAAGTGAGCCCCAAGGGCTACTGCTGTTGTTGATATATATAGGATCAAGGGCTTGCCTAGAATTGGGGCATGAGAATTGGTGGTGTGAGTAAGTAATCCTTGATCTTATTGAAAGCCTGGTCACATTTTTTGTCCCATATGTATGCTACCCCCTTGTGGAGTAGATGAGAAAATGGGATATCCTTATTTTCTAGGTGCATTATGAATCAACGAATGGATTGGAGTCTTCCCTGTAAACCCCTTAACTGCTTCAAGGTTCTTGGTGCCTCCATCTCGAGGATTGCTTTGACTTTGGTAGGGTCTATCTCAATTCCTCTCATAGATACAATGTATCCTAGTAACTTTCTTGATTGTACCCCAAAGATACACATTTTTGGATTGAGCCTGACCTTGTATTCTTCTAGCCTGTCAAAGATGGAGCCTAATGTCACTATGTGGTCTCGACGTTTCTTTGATTTTGCCAATATGTCATCCATATAGTCTTCCATAGTTTTGTGAATCATGTCATGGAAGATTAGTGTCATGGCCCTTTGATAGGTAGCTCCTGCATTTTTCAACCCAAATGACATCATGTTCTAGTAATATGTCCCCTATGGACAAGTGAAAGTTGTTTTGTGTTGGTCATCCTTAGCTATCATGATTTGATTGTAACTTAAAAATCCGTCCATTAGTGATAGCATTTCATGTCTTGTCATCATATCCACAATCATATCTATGTTTGAGAGAGGGAAATCATCCTTGGGACATGCTTTTTTCAAATCATTGAAGTCAGTGTAGATGCAGATGCCCCTAGTGGGCTTTGAAACATGTACAAGATTTGAAACCCACTCTAGATAATCAATTGGCCTTATGAAACTAGCATCAAGGAGCTTTTGTAATTCCATCTTGACCAATAATGCTGTTTGTGGATGCATCTTTCTCAACTTTTGTCTTACTGGCTTTGATTTGGGATATACAACTAGATGATGAACCAAAACTTTTGGATCAAGGCCAGGCATGTTGACATAGGTTCATGCAAAGTTTTTCTTTCTTTCTCTTAGAAACGTAGCTAGAAGTTCCTGTTCTTCTGTCAAGAGTGATTCTACGTAGAAGGTGATATGTGGCATTTCTTATGTTCCCGAGTTGATTGGATTGCACTTCTCTGCTAAGATTTTTGACTTCTCCTGATGAATAACACTAAGGGGAGGATTGAATCCCTCATCCTCTGGCACCTCAGAGAGGTTTTCGCCATTGGATGTGTCCTTTTTTTTTACTATTTTCGGGTTAGAGAGTACCACAGTGTGGTTTTCACTCAAAGACCTAGATATTATTCTTAAATTTTCTCTTTTGCAACTGAGGGATTCAATCATTTTCCCATAATAAGCATGTGTGGCCAACACAATGTCAAACCTAGCTTTGTGATCTCCACATGGTACAATATCCCACAATCCCATGAATTTCAAGAGAGCCTCATTGTTTTTGAATGTGTCTAAAATTGGTGGTCCTTGTTGGTCATAATCAATGAATTGGGGATAGACTAAGTTTAGCTCATGGGTTTGGTTGTTTGACTCAAAATATAAGGTACTAATCATGAGAAGGGAGGAATCCTCGAAGAGCATGGGTAAGTCAATTATGGGGCCCTCTTCACACACATTAGTTATGTCAAAGGTATAGTTTTCTAAGGGAAAACCTGTGGATAATGACAACTAAGGGGGAGATTGGACTTTTCTAACTAGGGCACTTTTTCCAAGTATGGTTATTTTCAAAGGAGTACATCCAAGGCCAAGATTTCTTATATGCTTCTCAGGAATGATAGGTACTAGAAGACCATTGTCATTCTATCCAAGTTTCTTGTTTCTGTTATAGCCCATACCAAGCATCATCTATAGTCCTTTGTTGCTATCATCCATGGGAAGATCAGGCATGAGCCTTTCATCTTGGTATATCAGACTTGATATGTCTTTTTCATCTACCACTTCCTGACTTAGGTCTCCCCAACACTTGAATCTAGAGGGGTTTGATTTAGAGGTTTGGGTTGATGTTTCAAGCGATTGGGGTTGTCCACGAGATCTAGGAGATTGAGGTAACTCTCCAACTACAAAGGCACTCTTTTTCATCTTGTAATCCCCACACCCATTGTCTTGGATAATGAATTTGATATCAGAGATGTCAGGAATGGTAGGTGTCTTTTTCTTAGAAGTGGAAGCTAAGGTAGAGGGGTCTACATATGGAGTTGTAGTACATTCATCATTCTTTGGGACTTGAGGGATTTTGTATTACCTGGCTTCCAGGTTCTTGCAATAATAAAATGGCTTAGGATCACCATGGACTGTGACCTCTTGATTTTGATAAGGAAACTTGACACATTGATGGAAGGTGGATGCATTGGCTTGCATCCTAGGGATCCATGGACTCCCCAGGAGGATATTATAAGGTAAGTCAAGGTCAAGGACCTGGCATGTAGTTTCCATGATGGCTAGCCCTACTTGAATAGGGAGTTGAATGGTTCCTTCAAACACTCTTTCCTGATCATCATATGCCCTAATTGTAATACATTTACCTTTTTCAATGATGTCCTCAGAGAATCCTAGATTCTTTATTAGCTTTAGTGAACAAATATTTAGACCGACACCCCCATCCACCAAGACCCTTTTGACTTTATTTTTATGGACTAGGACTTTAAGATGGAGTGTGCGGTTATGAGATGGTTGAGTTGGGAAGTCCTGATCATAAAATGTTAGGAGATGCGTGGTGGTGATGTGTCTGACCATAGCTTGGAACCGATCTACATCAAGATCTGTGGGGACAATGGATGAAGCCAATGCTTCCTCTAAGATTTTCCTATGTGCGGGTGAGATCTTCAACAACTCCATGATGGAGATCTGAGTGGGGGTTCTTTTTAGTTTTCCCAAGAAATTATAAGCATTGGGAATGAATTTTGGATTAGAGGTTGGTGCCTTGGATGGTTGGGATGGTCCAAAAATGGTAACCTTGCCAACATGTCTGGTGACTCCACAATCAACTTTGGCTCCTTTGTCATTAACAACAGTGACCCATTCATCTAAGGATGCAACAACATGATCGTAAACATGGTTTACATTGTCATACTTTGTCTTTCTATGGTTATTCCCTCTATTGTGATTTGGCATCAGATTTGTGTATATCTTTAGGTCTTGATTTCTTGTAGGTTGTTCAATGTTTATGATTTTGTCATCGATAAGGTATTGGATCAAATTTTTCAGTCTCATGCAACTGGTCGTTGTGTGTCCCTCGATTTTATGAAAATCACAAAGGTAATTTTCATTATACCATGGTGGTTTCACTTGGGGCTCTTGATAATTCTCATAAATAGGGATATTAATGAGATTTTCTTGTACCAGTTTCTTCATGACAGATTTGATTGATTCCCTAAGGGATGTGTATTTTTGTTTGGGGGGATACTTGTTCCGTGGGGGTGGTCCCCCTTGATTATTTAGATTATTGACTATTTGATTGTTGGGTTGTTGTGATACCATGTTGGCTTGTGTGTTGCTTTGATTATTTCCTTGTGGTTGTTGGTATGATTGTGTGTTTTGCTTTGGAGCAATAATTATGACCTTGGCGTTGACCACACCATCATTAGTGACATTTTTTTTCTTTTCCCATGTGTGAGGTTTTTCGTTGTAACTGTTTGATGGGTAGTTTCCATGATATTCTTGATATGTGGGTGTGCCTCCTTGTACAATAAGGGCTCTTTTGATGTTGAGCACCTCGGGGATTGGATGGTCATATGTGGTGATGCACTACATTTTTAGATGGAAGGACAAGGTTTTTTTAAAATTGGCAATGATAGTGCAGATTTGTTGTTCTTCTAGAATGGTCCACTTGCTCCTGTTGGCTTTGGATCACCATTGTTTTAAGAAGGATGTGAATGTTTCCCCCTTAGCTTGTTTGAGAGAAAATAGTCCCTCTAGACTCACATCCATGCCCATATTGAATGCTGTAATGTCCCCTTCTCATCAGTAATCTGTTCTAACACTCATCAGCCTATTCCAGAAGCCTGTAGGCGTGTGTGAGGTAAAATTAGGGTTTCTAGTTCTGAGGTTCCTTGGCATTTTCGGTGAGTTTACTATTTATAGTAAATTCTATTTTAAGCAGTATGGAGTTTGTCAACTTTCATTACTTCATTTCCAGTTGGAGCATTTATTTGCAGTTCATGTTTGTCCTCTTAAGGCAATTTTATGTTGAAATAAGGCATTAAGGTTATATTATGCAGTTGACCCCCCCCCTTGGCCTAAGTTGAACAACTTTAAGTTGTATTTAAAAAGGGGACTTGGAAGGGTGGCGCCTTCATGAAGAAGTTTATATTTTTTAATAAGAATATTATTCCTTGGGAAAAGTGGATGCCACTTTATTAAATGAGAATTTTGAAATAAAGTGAAATTCTTATTAAGCATTTTGGACGCCATCTTGAGAAGTTGAATGTTTTTGGGAATTTGAAAGGTCTCCTGTGTCTTTTGGTCTGCTTCTCAGGCATTTGAAGAGTTTGTGAGCTCTTATTTAATGAAGGTTTTTGCTCCAGCATTTTATCTATGAAAATTATGCTAAAGTTATGCTGTCAGAATGACAATTGACATATTGCTTCGAGGATGTCTACCTCCTAGCCTTTCGTCCAATTTTGTGATTGCAATATAACACCTAGTTGGCTACATTGCTACTTCTAAACATCAGACTAGCAGATTGAGCATCAAGATTGAAGAATTTCTGGAGTATTTTCACAGTTTTGATTTCCTGGTTTATCTACAGCTGAAACTGATTTTTGATTATATCTTTTGGAGTGATTTTATTTCTGTTCTGGGTATTTTGGCAAAAAATTTCTTAGTGCAAGGTGACCTCTTCCTCCAAAGATTGGAATTTATTTCCAAGTTTCTAATTTTATATAGCAAAATCAATTTTGTAAGAAGGTCGTAGCATTTAGAAGAGCATTGAGATTTGTGCTAAATAATCTGGAGTCTTTGGTGATTGTTTCTGGATTGCATCTTGGGCGCCAAACCTCTAGGAAGCATTTGCAACTGATATCTCGTCATTCGGAGGTAATTTGACCAAGTTATGAGCATTTAATGAATTCACAGTTTGCTGGTTTGAATTTCCAGAATTCTGATTTTTATATCAGATTGTTACAATTTCCAGTTTTTGGTCTTATACTCCAGTATTTGAGTGTTATATGATTGTAAGAGTTCATACTTCATGTCTAAGGTTCATTTCCTATCATTGTAATTTGTAATATGCAGATTTTAATTTGTAAAGGTTGAGATTAAGCATTACTAATCCAACCATTTCAAGTTCTGCAATTACTTATTATTTTATCATTAAATTACCCCTGGATGGTTTACCACCAGTGTGGATAATCTAATTTGTAACATTCTTATACCCACTTTCATAGTGGAGAATCCCCACAGCTCTATGGATGCCCGCCGCAACGGATGAATTGTTTTAATTGTAATCTTTTCCCCCCACTGTTTGGTGGTAGTGAGGAAATGCTTTTCATGGCTGGTTATCTGCCTATCAGTTTCTAATTTTCAAATTCAACACTCCTTCATATGTTAGCACCTCATCCTCAGTGGGATCTTGAGTGCACATTCTTGACGTTGAGTAGTTTTCATTTCAAGTTTAGTTTTCTATTTGGAGCTAACACTAACTAAGTTGATTAAGTGTTGGTTATGTGTGTTAATTCATCAAAAAAATTGGTTAGCATATTTCAGTGGTATCAGAGCAGAAGACCCTGCCATCCTATGGCAATTTGCAGTTGGCTATCTGATGAGTGAAAGAGATACTAGGCTATACACCAGAAGTCAGGCTAGAAATCAGCATTAGTTTCCACCCGTTCCAAAGGTAGAGACCTTCTCAGGAGTCCTAAGAGATCTTGGTAAAACAATGGAAGGTTCAGATAATTCAGTGGAAGTGGTTGAGTAGACAGTTGTAATAATGTCAGACACTGTAAGGAGAGATAATGAAGAGAGGGACAAAGTTGAGAAAAGTTTGATGGGATGATAGATATGATGTCCTGATTATTGTCTAAGTTGGACCAGCAAGCAGCTCAGAATATCATTCAGCCCCAAAATAAATCAACTGGAGAAAGCAGTGGAGTTAATGGAAATAATAATAATGGCTTTCCTGAGGTGAATACAAGAGACATAATGTGGGTCAGCATGCTGCAATTCCTAGTGGGTCATCCTCTAGACCCCTTTTTCCCGTCTTCACACCAAGGGAAGAGCAACAACCGGTTGAAGCTGCTCCAAACTTTGTTGATGATGCACGTCAAGCTTACATGGAGTACATTTCTTTACCTCTTGATTTGAGAGGTACTTGGACCTTTGACCAATTCATGAATCAAAGGAGCCAAAGAAATGGAGGAAGGACTGAACAACGTCCTATGATGCCTAGAAATGACTTCTACCAAGCATTGGGAAAGATCACTATGGAACATTTTGATGGTAGTAATAAGTGTACAACCAGATCGTGGGTACAAAAGTTAGATAACTACCTCTCTCTTAGACCCATGCCGGAAGAAGATGCTATCAAATTTGCTACTTTGCATTTAGATGGGATAGCTCATGAATGGTGGACTCATGGTTTGGTCACTCTTGGCCATAACCTCGTTCGCACATATGGGGAGTTTACCAATAAGTTGATTGAAAGGTTTGATACCAAAGATCCAGAATTGAGATTTAGAGAATTGGCACAATTGAAACAGCAAGGATCTCTAGAAAACTATGTGGCTGATTTTCAGAGGTTGTTAGTAATGGTACCTAACATTACTGAAAGAAGACTAGTAGTTCTTTTTGCTGAAGGTTTAATGGAGCCTTTGAAGGGTTGGGTCAAAGAATTTGATCCACCAACGTTAGATGAAGCTATCAAGAAAGCTAGGAGCATGGAGTTGGCAGCACCAAGGCCTAAGTTTCAGGCAAAACCATTCAGCCATAAGAAAGATAAAAAGCCTTCTTCAAATCTGCCCAAGAAGTTTCCCCCAAGGTTGTCAGAAGAGCTCAAAGAACAGCTTAGAAAAGATGGAGTTTGTTATACTTGCCGTGATCCTTGGGTTAAGGGTCACCGTTGCTATGGAAGAGGCAAAGCAAATCGAATGGAGGGCTATTCTAATTATGGATCAGAATCTGATTCGTTTGATCAACAATACAAATCAGCAAGTGGTGAAGGTGAAGAAGATCTAGAAGACAAGTCCGAAGAGGTGGGAGATGGTAGTGCTTTTGCACAACTATCAAGTTTTCAAAAAAATGAGTCCTTTAGGGTTCATGGAGTTGTGAATTCACAAAGGATAGTTGCTCTAATTGATACCGGAGCAACTCACAATTTTATTGATGAAGGATTAGTTGCTAGAAAAGGTTTGAAGACTGAAGAATTTGATGGTTTCAAGGTAATGGTTGCTGATGGTTTTACTATGTCTTGCACAAGGAAGATTTCTAACCTATCTTTGCAATTAGGAAATCATGAGATGAAAGATGATTTTTATGTGGTGGGAATTGGAGACACTGATGTTGTGTTGGGCATACAATGGCTGCGATCTCTTGGTGATATCACATTAAATTTGCAAACAGTGGAGCTTAAATTTTAGTCCAATGGAAGGAAGGTTGTTCTAAGAGGGATGTCAAATGGAGGCCCTCGAATTCTATCCCTAAACAGGATGGAAAGGTTGATCTGTCACAATCAGGTTAAATGGGCTGCTGAATTTATGGTTCTACCAGCTGATCCGGTAGAGGAGAAAAGGTCATATCATCCTGATATTCAAGCCTTACTTTCAAAGAAGAGCAAAGTCTTTGGAAGCCTACCTCCTGGAAGACCTCCTGAAAGAGGTTTTGAGCATGTGATTGAGTTAGAAGAGGGAGCAAAACCTTTCATGACTACACCTTACCGCTATCCAAAGAGGCAGAAAGATGAAATTGAAAAAGCCACCAAGGAGTTGTTGGAAAGTGGTTTCATTAGACCAAGCAAGAGCCCTTTTGTTTCTGCAGTGGTGCTGGTCAAAAAGAAAGATGGTACAATGCGTATGTGTGTTGACTACCACACATTAAATCAGAAAACCATCAAGAATAGATATCCAATCCCTAGGATTGATGAGCTCCACGGGGCCATGTTCTTCTCGAAGATTGATCTTCGTTCAAGCTATCACCAAATCAGAATGAGGGAGGCGGATATAGAGAAGACAACGTTTAGATGCCATTTTGGGCATTTTTGAATTTCTTGTCATGCCTTTTGGTTTGACAAATACTCCAGCTACATTTCAATCTCGTATGAACAATATTTTTAGACAACAGTTGAGGAAGTTTGTGCTCGTCTTCTTCAATGACATTCTCATATTCAGTAAGTCATGGGAAGAGCATCTTAAGCATTTGGAAGAAGTGCTTAGTATTTTAGAGGCAAAATGTTTGTTCGCCAAAGAATCAAAGTGTGAGTTCGGGTTGACAGAACTCTTATATCCTGGCCACATTATCAGTTCAAAGGGTGTGAAAGTGGATCCAGGAAAGATAAGGGACATTCTTGATTGGCCAACTCCAAAGAATATTTCTCATTTGAGAGGATTTTTGGGGTTATGTGGATTCTATAGAAGATTTGTGAATTTTATTCTCATCAAGTAGCACCTCTCACAGATCTTACAAAGAAAGGAGCTTTTCTTTGGACTAAGAAGGCACAAGGAGTTTTTGATAAGTTTAAGCAAATCATGAGTACATGTCCAGTGTTGGGTCTTCCAGATTTTACAAAATCTTTTGAATTACAATGTGATGCTTCAGGTGAAGGTGTTGGAGCTGTTCTAATGCAAGACAAACATCCTATTGTCTTCGAGAGCTAGAAGTTGAGAGGAGCAGAAAAAACTTACTCCATTTATGACAAAGAGATGCTTGCTATCATGCATGCTTTGTCTAAATTCCGTCAATACTTGGTGGGAAGTAAATTTGTTGTTAAGACTAACCACAATAGTCTTAAACATTTTATGCGCCAAAAGGATTTGAATGAAAGGCAGCAAAAGTGGGTAAGTAAGCTCCAAGCATATGACTTTGACATTGAATATGTCAAAGGGAAAAAAAATATAGTGGCTGATGCACTTTCAAGAAGGCCTCAGTTGTAGTCACTTTGTGAGTTATCAGCAAATTGGAAGCAGCTAATTGCTGCTGATTATGTTAAAAATCAGTTTGCAACCAGCTTGCTAGAAGGTCATTTGGTTGACGAAAGGTATAAGTTGGTTGATGGTATAATTTACTATAAAGATAGAATCTTTTTAGTGGAAGAATCTAAGCTTAAAAAGAAGATTCTACAATCATTTCATGATGTTCCCCTTGCTGGTCATCAAGGGATTTTCAAGACTTATAAGCAGATTCGTGAAAGATTCACTTGGAAAGGGTTGAAAGAAGAAGTCTTGAACTACATTAGAGAGTGTCTGATTTTCCAAAGAAATAAAAATGAACACTCTTATCCAGCTGGTCTACTTCAGCCTCTGCCCATTCCAAATTAGAAATGGGAAAGTATTGCCATGGATTTTATCACGGGGTTGTCCAAGGTGCAAGGACATGATTGTATTTTTTTTGTGGTTGATAGACTAACGAAATTTCCTCATTTCTTTGCTGTTACCACTTCATTTACAGCAGCTCAAGTGGTTGAGTTGTTTTTCAGAGAGGTTTTCCGTTTGCATGGGTTGCCTAAAACTATTGTCAGTGATAGGGACAACAAGTTCCTAAGTGTTTTTTGGCAAGAGATTTTCAGATTGAGTGGGACAGTGCTTACTCCAAGCACTAGTTATCACCCACAAACAGATGGGCAATCAGAAATTGTGAACAAATGGTTAGAGGGTTACGTAAGAAACTATGTTTCAGGACAGCAAAGAGCTTGGATTAAATGGCTTCATTTAGGAGAGTATTGTTACAACTCTTCTTATCACATGCCAATTAAGATGTCACCTTTTATGGATCTTTATGGTTATGAAGCCACTAATTTTTTTGATTTAGTGTTTGATGATAGTAGAGCTCCACAAGCACTGGATATGTTACAACAGAGCCAAGACATCTTGAAATCTCTCAAGGAAAATCTGCAACAAGCTCAAAATCAACATAAGTTATACGTTGATCAGCAACGTATTGAAAGGTCTTTTGAAGTTGGGGATATGGTCTACTTGAGGCTTCAGCCATATAGACAATCTTCTCTCAAGAAAAGTGGTGCAGAAAAGTTGAAGCCACATTTTAATGGTCGTTTCAAAGTCATCAAGAGAATTGGTGAAGTTGCTTATGAGTTGGAGCTTCCAGCTGAAAGAAAAGTACATAATGTTTTTCATGTGTCACGCCTCAAGAAGGAAATTGGATACAACGTGGTGGCTACATCAGAATTACCTCCATTGGATGAGGAAGGTCAATTGGTGTTGATTCTTGAAGAAATCCTTAATACTAGAGAGCGTTCTTTGAGGAGAAGGACAATCAAAGAATATTTGGTTAGATGGAGGAATTTTCCTATTGAAGATGCCACATGGGAAGGAGAACATATTTTGTTGCATCCATCCTTTCAGTTGCTTGAGGACAAGAAATTTCAAGGAGGGTGGACTGTAATGTCCCCTTCTCATTAGTAATCTGTTCTAACACTCATCAGCCTATTCTGGAAGCCTGTAGACGTGTGTGAGGTAAAATTAGGGTTTCCAGTTCTGAGGTTCCTTGGCATTTTCGGTGAGTTTACCATTTATAGTAAATTCTATTTTAAGCAGTATGGAGTTTGTCAGCTTTCATTACTTCATTTCCAGTTGGAGCATTTATTTGCAGTTCATGTTTGTCCTCTTAAGGCATTTTTATGTTGAAATAAGGCATTAAGGTTATATTATGCAGTTGACCCCCCCCTTGGCCTAAGTTGAACAACTTTAAGTTGTATTTAAAAAGGGGACTTGGAAGGGTGGCGCTTTCATGAAGAAGATTATATTTTTTAATAAGAATATTATTCCTTGGGAAAAGTGGACGCCACTTTATTAAATGAGAATTTTGAAATAAAGTGAAATTCTTATTAAGCATTTTGGATGCCATCTTGAGAAGTTGAATTTTTTTGGGAATTTGAAAGTTCTCCTTTGTCTTTTGGTCTACTTCTTAGGCATTTGAAGAGTTTGTGAGCTCTTATTTAATGAAGGTTTTTGCTCCAACATTTCATCTATTAAAATTATGCTAAAGTTATGCTGTCGGAATGACAATTGACATATTGCTTCGAGGATGTCTACCTCCTAGCCTTTCATCCAATTTCATGATTGCAATATAACACCTAATTGGCTACATTGCTGCTTCTCAACATCAGACTAGCAGATTGAGCAACAAGATTGAAGAATTTATGGAGTATTTTCACAGTTTTGATTTCCTGGTTTATCTACAACTGAAACTGATTTTTGATTATATCTTTTGGAGTGATTTTATTTCTATTCTGGGTATTTTGGAAAAACATTTCTTAGTGCAAGGCGACCTCTTCCTCCAAAGATTGGAATTTATTTCCAAGTTTCTAATTTTATATAGGAAATTTGATTTTGCAAGAAGGCCGTACCATTTAGAAGAGCATTGGGATTCGTGCTAAATAATTTGGAGTCTTTGGTGATTGTTTTTGGATTGCATCTTGGGTGCCAAACCTCTAGGAAGCATTTGCAACTGACATCTCGTCATTCAGAGGTAATTTGACCAAGTTATGAGCATTTAATGAATTCACAGTTTGCTGGTTTGAATTTCCAGAATTCTGATTTTTATATCAGATTGTTACAGTTTCCAGTTTTTGGTCTTATACTTCAGTATTTGAGTGTTATATGATTGTAAGAGTTCATACTTCATGTCTAAGGTTCATTTCCTATCATTGTAATTTGTAATATGCAGATTTTAATTTATAAAGGTTGAGATTAAGCATTACTAATCCAACCATTTCCAGTTCTACAATTACTTATTGTTTTATCATTAAATTACCTAGAGATGGTTTACCGCAAGTGTGGATAATCTGATTTGTAACATTCTTATACTCACTTTCATAGTGGAGAATCCCCACAGCTCTGTGGATGCCCACCGCAACGGATGAATTGTTTTAATTGTAATCTTTTCCCCCCACTGTTTGGTGGTAGTGAGGAAATGCTTTTCATGGCTGGTTATCCGCCTATTAGTTTCTAATTTTCAAATTCAACACTCCGTCATATGTTAGCACCTCGTCCTCAGTGGGATCTTGAGTGCACATTCTTGACGTTGAGTACTTTTCATTTCAAGTTTAGTTTTCTATTTGGAGCTAACGCTAACCGATTTGATTAAGTGTTGGTTATGTGTGTTAATTCATCAAAAAAATTGGTTAGCATATTTTAGTGGTATCAGAGTAGAAGACACTGCCATCCTGTGGCAATTTGCAGTTGGCTATCTGATGAGTGAAAGAGATACTAGGCCATACACCAGAAGTCAGGCTAGAAATCAGCATCAGTTTCTGCCCGTTCCAGAGGCAGAGACCTTCTCAGGAGTCCTAAGAGATCTTGGTAAAACAGTGGAAGGTTCAGATAATTCAGTGGAAGTGGTTGAGCAGACAGTTGTAATAATGTCAGACACTGTAAGGAGAGATAATGAAGAGAGGGATAGAGTTGAGAAGAAGTTTGATGGGATGATAGATATGATGTCCCGATTATTGTCCAAGTTGGACCAGCAAGCAGCTCAGAATATCATTCAGCCCCAAAATAACTCAACTGGAGAAAGCAGTGGAGTTAATGGAAATAACAATAGTGGCGGTCCTGAGGTGAATACAAGAGACAAAATTGTGGGTCAGCATGCTGCAATTCCTAGTGGGTCATCCTCTAGACCCCTTTTTCCTGTCTTCACACCAAGGGAAGAGCAACAACCGGTTGAAGCTGCTCCAAACTTTGTTGATGATGCACGTCAAGCTTACATGGAGTACGTTTCTTTACCTCTTGATTTGAGAGGTACTTGGACCTTTGATCAATTCATGAATCAAAGGAGCCGAAGAAATGGAGGAATGACTGAACAACATGCTATGATGCCTAGAAATGACTTCTACCAAGCATTTGGAAAGATCACTATGGAACATTTTGATGGTAGTAATAAGTGTACAGCCAGATCGTGGGTACAGAAGTTAGATAACTACCTCTCTCTTAGACCCATTCCGGAAGAAGATGCTATCAAATTTGCTACTTTTCATTTAGATGGAATAGCTCATGAATGGTGCACTCATGGTTTGGTCACTCTTGGCCATAACCTCGTTCGCACATATAGGGAGTTTACCAATAAGTTGATTGAAAGGTTTGATACCAAAGATCTAGAATTGAGATTTAGAGAATTGACACAATTGAAACAGCAAGGATCTCTAGAAAACTATGTGGCTGATTTTCAGAGGTTGTTAGTAATGGTACCTAACATTACTGAAAGAAAACTAGTAGTTCTTTTTGCTGAAGGTTTAATGGAGCCTTTGAAGGGTTGGGTCAAAGCATTTGATCCACCAACGTTAGATGAAGCTATCAAGAAAGCTAGGAGCATGGAGTTGGCAGCACCAAGGCCTAAGTTTCAGGCAAAACCATTCAGCCATAAGAAAGATAAAAAGCCTTCTTCAAATCTGCCCAAGAAGTTTCCCCCAAGGTTGTCAGAAGAGCTCAAAGAACAGCTTAGAAAAGATGGAGTTTGTTATACTTGCCGTGATCCTTGGGTTAAGGGTCACCGTTGCTATGGAAGAGGCAAAGCAAATCGAATGGAGGGCTATTCTGATTATGGATCAGAATCTGATTCGTGTAATAAGCAATACAAATCAGCAAGTGGTGAAGGTGAAGAAGATCTAGAAGACAAGTTCGAAGAGGTGGGAGATGGTAGTGCTTTTGTACAACTATCAAGTTTTCAAAAAAATGAGTCCTTTAGGGTTCATGGAGTTGTGAATTCACAAAGGATAGTTGCTTTAATTGATATCGGAGCAACTCACAATTTTATTGATGAAGGATTAGTTGCTAGAAAAGGTTTGAAGACTGAAGAATTTGATGGTTTCAAGGTAATGGTTGCTGATGGTTTTACTATGTCTTGCACAAGGAAGATTCCTAACCTATCTTTGCAATTAGGAAATCATGAGATTAAAGATGATTTTTATGTGGTGGGAATTGGAGACACTGATGTTGTGTTGGGCATACAATGGCTGTGATCTCTTGGTGAGATCACATTAAATTTGCAAACCATGGAGCTTAAATTTTAGTCCAATGGAAGGAAGGTTGTTCTAAGAGGGATGTCAAATGGAGGCCCTCGAATTGTGTCCCTAAAGAGGATGGAAAGGCTGATCCGTCACAATTAGGTTGAATGGGCTGCTGAATGTATAGTTCTACCAACTAATCCGGTAGAGGAGAAAAGGCAACATCATCCTGATATTCAAGCCTTACTTTCAAAGAAGAGCAAAGTCTTTGGAAGCCTACCTCCTGGAAGACCTCTTGAAAGAGGTTCTGAGCATGTGATTGAGTTAGAAGAGGGAGCAGAACCTGTCATGACTACACCTTACCGCTATCCAAAGAGGCAGAAAGATGAAATTGAAAAATCCATCAAGGAGTTGTTGGAAAGTGGTTTCATTAGACCAAGCAAGAGCCCTTATGCTTCTGCAGTGGTGCTGGTCAAAAAGAAAGATGGTACAATGCGTATGTGTGTTGACTACCGCGCATTAAATCAGAAAACCATCAAGAATAGATATCCAATCCCTAGGATTGATGAGCTTATTGATGAGCTCCACGGGGCCATGTTTTTCTCGAAGATTGATCTTCGTTCAAGCTATCACCAAATCAGAATGAGGGAGGTGGATATAGAGAAGAAAACGTTTAGATGCTATTTTGGGCATTTTGAATTTCTTGTCATGCCTTTTGGTTTGACAAATGCTCCAGCTACATTTCAATCTCGTATGAACATTATTTTTAGACAGCAGTTGAAGAAGTTTGTGCTCATCTTCTTCGATGACATTCTCATATTCAGTAAGTCATGGGAAGAGCATCTTAAGCATTTGGAAGAAGTGCTTAGTATTTTAGAGGCGGAATGTTTGTTCGCCAAAGAATCAAAGTGTGAGTTCGGGTTGACAGAACTCTTATATCTTGGCCACATTATCAGTTCAAAGGGTGTGAAAGTGGATCCAGAAAAGATAAGGGCCATTCTTGATTGGCCAACTCCAAAGAATATTTCTCATTTGAGATGATTTTTGGGGTTATGTGGATTCTATAGAAGATTTGTGAAAGGTTATTCTCATCAAGCAGCACCTCTCATAGATCTTACAAAGAAAGGAGCTTTTCTTTGGACTAAGAAGGCACAAGGAGTTTTTGATAAGTTTAAGCAAATCATGAGTACATGACCAGTGTTGGGTCTTCCGGATTTTACAAAATCTTTTGAATTACAAATTGATGCTTCAGGTGAAGGTGTTGGAGCTGTTCTAATGCAAGACAAACATCCTATTGTCTTCGAGAGCTAGAAGTTGAGAGGAGCAGAAAAAACTTACTCCATTTATGAAAAAGAGATGCTTGCTATCATGCATGCTTTGTCTAAATTCCGTCAATACTTGGTGGGAAGTAAATTTGTTGTTAAGACTGACCACAATAGTCTTAAACATTTTATGCGCCAAAAGGATTTGAATGAAAGGCAACAGAAGTGGGTAAGTAAGCTCCAAGCATATGACTTTGACATTGAATATGTCAAAGGGAAAAATAATATAGTGGCTGATGCTCTTTCAAGAAGGCCTCAGTTGCAGTCACTTTGTGAGTTATCAGCAGATTGGAAGGAGCTCATTGCTGTTGATTATGTTAAAAATCAGTTTGCAACCAGCTTGCTAGAAGGTCATTTGGTTGATGAAAGGTATAAGTTGGTTGATGGTATAATTTACTATAAAGATAGAATCTTTTTAGTGGAAGAATCTAAGCTTAAAAAGAAGATTCTACAATCTTTTCATGATGTTCCCCTTGCTGGTCATCAAGGGATTCTCAAAACTTATAAGCAGATTCGTGAAAGATTCACTTGGAAAGGGTTGAAAGAAGAAGTCTTGAACTACAATAGAGAGTGTCTGATTTGCCAAACAAATAAAAATGAACACTCTTATCCAGCTGGTCTACTTCAACCTCTGCCTATTCCGAATCAGAAATGGGAAAGTATTGCCATGGATTTTATCACGGTGTTGCCCAAGGTGCAAGGACATGATTGTATTTTTGTTGTGGTTGATAGACTAACAAAATTTCCTCATTTCTTTGCTATTACCACTTCATTTACAACAGCTCAAGTGGCTGAGTTGTTTTTCAGAGAGGTTTTCCGTTTGCATGGGTTGCCTAAAACTATTGTCAGTGATAGGGACAACAAGTTCCTAAGTGTTTTTTGGCAAGAGATTTTCAGATTGAGTGGGACAGTGCTTACTCCAAGCACTAGTTATCACCCACAAACAGATGGGCAATCAGAAATTGTGAACAAATGGTTAGAGGGTTACCTAAGAAACTATGTTTCAGGACAGCAAAGAGCTTGGATTAAATGGCTTCATTTAGGAGAGTATTGTTACAACTCTTCTTATCACATGTCAATTAAGATGTCACCTTTTATGGATCTTTATGGTTATGAAGCCACTAATTTTGTTGATTTAGTGTTTGATGATAGTAGAGCTCTAGAAGCATTGGATATATTACAACAGAGCCAAGACATCTCGAAATATCTCAAGGAAAATCTGCAACAAGGTCAAAATCAGCAGAAGCTATACGCTGATCAGCAACATATTGAAAGGTCTTTTGAAGTTGGGGATATGGTCTACTTGAGGCTTCAGCCATATAGACAATCTTATCTCAAGAAAAGTGGTGCGGAAAAGTTGAAGCCACATTTTAATGGTCCTTTCAAAGTCATCAAGAGAATTGATGAAGTTGCTTATGAGTAGGAGCTTCCAGCTGAAAGCAAAGTACATAATGTCTTTCATGTGTCACGCCTCAAGAAGGCAATTGGACACAACGTGGTGGCTACATCAGAATTACCTCCATTGGATGAGGAAGGTTAGTTGGTGTTGATTCTTGAAGAAATCCTTGATACTAGAGAGCGTTCTTTGAGGAGAAGGACAATCAAAGAATATTTGGTTAGATGGAGGAATTTGCCTATTGAAGATGCCACATGGGAAGGAGAACATATTTTGTTGCATCCATCTTTTCAGTTGCTTGAGGACAAGCAATTTCGAGGAGGGCAGACTATAATGTCCCCTTCTCATCAGTAATCTGTTCTAGCACTCATCAGCCTATTCTGGAAGCCTATAGGCGTGTGTGAGGTAAAATTAGGGTTTCCAGTTCTGAGGTTCCTTGGCATTTTCAGTGAGTTTACTATTTATAGTAAATTCTATTTTAAGCAGTATGGAGTTTGTCAGCTTTCATTACTTCATTTCCAGTTGGAGCATTTATTTGCAGTTCATGTTTGTCCTCTTAAGGCATTTTTATGTTGAAATAAGGCATTAAGGTTATATTATGCAGTTGACCCCCCCTTGGCCTAAGTCGAACAACTTTAAGTTGTATTTAAAAAGGGGACTTGGAAGGGTGGCGCCTTCATGAAGAAGTTTATATTTTTTAATAAGAATATTATTCCTTGGGAAAAGTGGACGCCACTTTATTAAATGAGAATTTTGAAATAAAGTGAAATTCTTATTAAGTATTTTGGACACCATCTTGAGAAGTTGAATGTTTTTGGGAATTTGAAAGGTCTCCTGTGTCTTTTGGTCTGCTTCTCAGGCATTTGAAGAGTTTGTGAGCTCTTATTTAATGAAGGTTTTTGCTCCAGCATATCATCTATGAAAATTATGCTAAAGTTATGCTGTCGGAATGACAATTGACATATTGCTTTGAGGATGTCTACCTCCTAGCCTTTCATCCAATTTCGTGATTGCAATATAACACCTAGGTGGCTACATTGCTGCTTCTCAACATCAGACTATCAGATTGAGCATCAAGATTGAAGAATTTCTAGAATATTTTCACAGTTTTGATTTTCTGGTTTATCTACAGCTGAAACTAATTTTTGATTATATCTTTTGGAGTGATTTTATTTCTGTTCTGGGTATTTTGGCAAAACATTTCTTAGTGCAAGGTGACCTCTTCCTCCAAAGATTGGAATTTATTTCCAAGTTTCTAATTTTATATAGCAAAATTGATTTTGCAAGAAGGTCGTACCATTTAGAAGAGCATTGGGATTCGTGCTAAATAATATGGAGTCTTTGGTGATTGTTTCTAGATTGCATCTTGGGCACCAAACCTCTAGGAAGCATTTGCAACTGATATCTCATCATTCGGAGGTAATTTGACCAAGTTATGAGCATTTAATGAATTCACAGTTTGCTGGTTTGAATTTCCAGAATTCTAATTTTTATATCAGATTGTTACAGTTTCCAGTTTTTGGTCTTATACTCCAGTATTTGAGTGTTATATGATTGTAAGAGTTCATACTTCATGTCTAAGGTTCATTTCCTATCATTGTAATTTGTAATCTGCAAATTTTAATTTGTAAAGGTTGAGATTAAGCATTACTAATCCAACCATTTCCAGTTTTGCAATTACTGATTGCTTTATCATTAAATTACCCTTGGATGGTTTACCACCAGTGTGGATAATCTGATTTGTAACATTCTTATACCCACTTTCATAGTGGAGAATCCCCACAGCTCTGTGGATGCCCGCCGCAGCGGATGGATTGTTTTAATTGTAATCTTTTCCCCCCACTATTTGGTGGTAGTGAGGAAATGCTTTTTATGGCTGGTTATCCGCCTATAATTTTCTAATTTTCAAATTCAACACTTCGTCATATGTTAGCACCTCACCCTTAGTGGGATCTTGAGTGCACATTCTTGACATTGAGTAGTTTTCATTTCAAGTTCAATTTTCTATTTGGAGCCAACGCTAACCGAATTGATTAAGTGCTGGTTATGTGTGTTAATTCATTGAAAAAATTGGATAGCATATTTCAAATGCATATTTTTGTATGAATGCATCCCCAATTTCTTGGAACTTTTTGATTCTAGGAGGAAGGTGAGAGAACCACTCCATTGCTAGTCTGACCAAAATTTGAGGGAATAATCACATTAAATATGTGTCTTCGTATGCAACTTCCATACAATGTACCTAGAATTCCTTGATGTGATATTCAGAATTACCCATCCCATGATATTTGTCAAATTTAGGGATTTCAAATCCTTTTGTGAATGGTACCATCCCAATGCTTTAGTCAAATGGGTAGGGGTACAAATTACTTAGCTGGCATTTTCATTGTTTTCCCAGATTGGAGGTCTAGCACTTGTTGTGAGAGAAATTTTATTTCTGTCGTCACATCATTTTTCTGATTGGGTGGTGGGATGAATGTGTTTTGGGGTGGTTTGATCATTTGAGTGGTAGGTAAGGTTTTTTGCATTTTTTTGGGAGGTTGTTGCAATATTTTTTTTGCAATCAATGCTTGTTGGTATGCCTACAATTGTTGTTGTGTGAACAACGCTTGTTGTTGGTCTTGTTGTTGTTGTGCCAACAATGTTTGTTGTTGGGCTAGTTTTTGAGTTGCTTCTTGTTCCACTTGGCATTGTTGCATAGCTTGTTGATATGCTTACTGTTGAGTTGCTTGGTATTGTGCTTGCTAAGCTTGATATTGGGCTTGTGCCTAAGCTTGAGCTTGTTGGGAGGCTTATGCAGCTTGGGAAGCTTGTGCAACTTGTGTGGCTTGTGCTGCTTGTGCACTTTGGGCAACTTTTTTTGTTGCAATAAAGCTCGGGCTTGTGTTTGGGTAGCTTGTTGTGGAGCTTGTTGTGCCTGTGCTTGTTAAGTAGTTTGTTGTGCCTATGCTTGTTGAGCAGCTTGCTATGTATCTTGTGTGACTTGTTGAGCTTGAAATTGCTGAAGTGCTTTTTGGTAGGCTTGTTGAGTTGCTTCCAATGTGATGTATTGTTTTTCCATGTTTGGTCTTGGTGGCACTACCGAATTTGACTCCATTTTTTGACAAACGTTTGTCGGTCGTTCGACAAATATTTGTCAGCCAATTGATGAATTGACAAAAAAAAATTTGTTGCCATTTTTTCATTGAAATTTTGATGATGAATTAAACGTCGAAATAATGGCATAGATTCGTTGGTCATCAGTGTCATATAATGACTGAGATGTTCATCAGAATATCGACAAAAAATTTGTGTATCCACCGACGAATTACAACCAAAATGCAATTGCAATGGCTCTTCCGAAGCACCAAAACAACTCTAGAAGTTCATCACCATTTCGATGAAATGGGAAAGGAGTTACAATGAAGCCTTCGTTGCAGCTATAGCAACTTCGTCAGATCTTTTCGGTGATTCGTCGATGGCCTTCGTCGAAATTGTGATGAAACAATGCAATTTTTTTAAAAAAATATTCGTGGAAATGTACCATCGCAAAGACTCTTGGCGATGACCACCGAAGCCAACCCATCAATGAGAGATCAATCATCAACATAGGATAGAAAACTCACTTTGATAGTCCATGTCTTTTAGATGACTTCCGTCGGCAAGACATTTCCAATGTCACACCGATCTAACCTCTTCAGGAGTTTTAAATAGACCTACACCATGTCATCACGAAGACTCTTGGCGGTGACCACCGAATCCAACCCATCGTTGAGAGATCAATCATCAGCACATGATATAAAAATCACTCTAATAGTCCATGTCTTGTCGATGACTTCCGTCGGCAAGACAGATCCAATGTCACACCAATCTAACCTCTTAAGGAGTTTTGAACACTACTGGTTATCAACAAGACATTTTGAGGGTCTCACCGATTAAATAAGTGTCTAAGAGAAAGTAAGTAGATGGAACCTATTAATTTTCTTATTTTTGGGTTCTTTAAATCATAGAATAGATACCATCTGCTTGTGTATAATGTACTTATATTCAGATTTGAATTTGAGACCAATTGTGATTGTACATTCCATTTTACTTGCACAGAGTATTCTATAAGCAATATATTGATGATGCCAAATGATTTATGGTGTTGTACAACTCTACCTATCATCACAATTCTGTTGTTCCCCCCTAGAGAATCCTGCAAAGACAAGTTTACAATACCAAGTCAAATAATATGAAAAATACTTACTTCCATACAAATTAAATGATTATTCTCACAATGGCAATTATCTAATCACAACAAAAATTCCATGAAAGGTTATCCATGCTTCATAAGAGATGACTGATCATACATACAGACTGCAAGATGCATAGAAAAATCATTATACTTGAGAACAACCAAGGGATAACAAGGGAAGGAGTTAAGAAATGTCTGGATTGAAGAGAAAATGTGTAGGGAAAATCTGAAGCGGTGTCAAGAGAGCGAGCTTGTAGAACATATTCTTGACCTAATCAAGCTCTTGAACAACTTAAACAAAATTAAAATACTAACACATACATGAGACATGTAATGAACTTCCAATATCTACTATCTTTTTCATTAATCCAGAGGTAGGTAAAGGAGAAATAATTATAATTGTAACACTATTCATAGTCCGTAAATTATGTTCATAATTTGTGTTCAATGTACCCCAATTTTATCATTATACTACCCATCTAATACCATATTTTAATCCAAGGTTTAACTATCTCAGATCTAAAGAAGCACCTTCAATTAACCATTTAAAGTACTATAAAATAAGGTAAGAATTTTACTAGAGAAAGATTGGGTACACTTGTAGGATTAAAGTTCTCGCAATCATCAGGATTTATTGGCACATAGACACAACCTGCAACATATGAAGTAATGGATGACTACAAGTTAGTGAAATGGTCCTTAATATGTGACTGGTTTGCAAATTGATTGGTAGAAAATAAGGTTACAAACAAATCTACATAAAAAATTATGAGGACAATCTACTGTAATCATCAAAATAGATGAAAAGTGCAAAGGAAAGAGCCGAGCTACATCTCTAGAGCCTAAAAAAAACACATGCAAGAAACATAAAAAAAAAGAACAAACCATTTTTTGGATGAATACAAAATGGTGCCTTCAACAAGTGATTCATATGCTTTCACACCTGACAAGACATTAAGAAGATTTTAGCCTTCCTCTATGAAATTAACTACTTATAGAAAAAAATGAGAAACCAATATTATATACCTCCATGTCTAGCCGAGCGCAGGTATTATAAGAGAAAAAAATTTCCTCAATGCAATGCCGAAAAATATCAATGTGTGTGTAGGTTTGTATTACTCAAAATATCATTTCACTGCCTAAGGAAAACTACCAAAGTGATGTTTTAAATTTCAATCTTCACATGTAGGCTCCCCTATTGCTACACATGCATATACAAGAATTATTTGAGTTCTAAACTATCCAAATATTAAGGATTTAATTATCTATAAGATGGAAAGTTGTTGTTTAGACATAATCCATCATCTTTTACATATCTTTATTCACTCCTAGTGCTTCAAATAAATTTGTGTAAATGAGATAAAAATTTGAATCTTTTATGACAAAGAAAATTCTTAAAAGGAGGGGGGAGAGAGAAGAGGGTAGGGGGCAAGAGAATGCTTGAATGTATAGCAAGGTATAACATTTTGATCATTATAACAATGAAACGAATCTTAAGTTTGAAGCATTAATATCATTTACAATGTTTATGATCAAGAATGAATGTAAGTAGAGAAAATTTTGCATAACTGTAGATGGTAGAAAATTTCATGGTTAAGTGGAAGCCTCCCATCAACAAAAAGATCCAAATATCTGTGTATCTATCTCAATTGAGCCTCTAAACCCTTAAGAGCTATCAATTTGTTCACTAACTTGTTATGCACAAAAGTCAAATTTTAGAGTTATGTCACCACTAAAAATAGAAGAAACAGAGCTTTGAAACCAAATCCACACATAAAACAATGTGGTATTCATACAAAGCCATACAAAAAAACTAAATTCAGAACATTGGAATGGAAACAACTTCAAATTATGATGCAGAGCATGGATTCAGGGTATAGAGAATCATTTTTCTGCCACCATAGTGAAAAATTAGCACTTTCTTTGATCTTTGAATATTGGTTTGATGCTTCAAACAATGCATTTATTATATTGAAAAGTGCATTACCTTATTGAGCTTCTCTTTGTTTCAAGAATAGTTTAATATTCTCTACTTAATAGGGCCAACCATGTGACGATGGAAGCTCATTTGGCCTGTCCTCCGCCCCCCTCCCCTCACATCACTCTCAATTCCCCATACCCAATCATATAACATTAATCATTCATTCATCCATTAATAACATATAAAATTCATTCATTAACATATAAAATTCATTAATTAACATATTCACATTCATTCATTAACATATAATATTCATTCTTTCAATTTTTACATATTATCAAAAATATGGTTTTCATGATATGATTACAATCACTTTTTTTTTTGTTTCTTTTTTAAAGCTAAAAAAATATGAAGTGGAGTATCATTTTATAAATCATTTGTCCCCCCTTTAGTTGTTCTTCCCTCTGCTCGTGATCTTATTGTATGCCTATTCGTCTGCTCACGACGTGGATGTCGCTGCAAGGGGGGTCTGCTGCGATAACAAAGACATATTAAAGTGATATTTTTTATTATTATTGTTACAAGTATTTCATTAATTAAAAGAAGATTAGAGTGGTTCTCTTTACCTGATGGGTCCACATCATGTTCCTGAACTTCTGTTATAGACTCATGCTCAACATGCTGAACACCCTCTAAATCTTGATCTACAGTTGAAACATAAAAGGTTGCATTAATTAATACACCAATTGAAATTAAATATGTTTAAAATAACATTAGAGTGGTCCTCTTTACTTGATGGGGCCACATCATGTTCCTGATCTTCTCTAGCCTAATCATGCTCAACACGTTGATCACACTTTACATGCTCTAAAGTTGAAACACGAAAGGTTACATTAATTAATACACTAGCTGCAATTAAATATGTTTAAAAGAACTTTAGAGTGGTCCTCTTTACTTGATGGGGCCACATCATGTTCTTGATCTTCTCTAGCCTGATCATGCTCAACATGTTGATCATGCTCTACATGCTCTAAAGTACCGAGATGCACACAATGACCTTCATCTGGAGGTTGTCCTCCACCCTCACCAAGCTGCATTCCAATGTCATGTGCAGTATTATCATTGCTTGAATGTTTAAAACAAATAGGAATGTAATTACTTTATGGTGGAAATTAATATTGAATAGATTGCACAAGTATTCAATTTTAAATAAACTTTATTGAGTTTATTTACTTGCATGTCAGATGCAATGGAAGATTGTGTTTTCCCAGTCAAGACTGTTAGGCGTTCAGGACGGCTCCATAGCCTTGATGTAAGGAAATATTTAGATCCTCTTCTGTGGAAACTCTATTGAATTCAAAGCCCTAAATTTTTGCATAAAATCTTGAATTTTGCTTCTATGGTGTGATAAAACCAAAATTGTTTTCAATTTATTATTTAGATACAATATTTCATTTATTTATACTTACAATTTGTGCGGCTAATTTCATATAACCACTAGAGCCAAGTTTGTGCTGCCCATGTTTTTCTAGTCTTGCCCTTCGATGTGTTGGGAAGCCTATGAAAATTTTGAAATAAATTAGATTATGTAAAAAGAAAGAGTAATTAGTACATAATTACATTGTTGATAGTATCGCATACCTTCCTTGGCCCGGTGGTGTCTTTCCTTTTTTCTTTTCAGCCTTCTCCTTTCCTTCCGAAACCAGGTCCTTCCACTCCCTCTCCGGAATCATGGGGGGACGCTCGTAGTTTTTTTTCTTCTCTAGATGTGACCTATATTGGTCCCTCACATACTTTAGATAGGTACCAACTTTCTTAAGGACCTTGGCTCAGTTGAATGTTTTATCACCGAAGAGCACAACTAAACGATTAATGAACTCATCTTTTAAATCTTGATTTTGGGCATTCCATCGTGTATGTATGGTGGGACCGAAGAGCTCCAATGTAATATCACTTAGATGTTTATAAAAAACATCATTTCCTACAAAATGATCATGAGATCAATAGTCTAAAAAGAGCGATCAATAAGTAAATTTCAATTGGATTATATATAATAATAATTAAAACATTTTAAAGTACCTAGGACCTTCTCTATCTTTATGGGAGCGAAATCCTCGGTCACCACAAATGTGACTGGAAATATTCCCATACTAGTAATACAGGAAGATCTAGGAAATGCTGCTAAAATATCACTAGTACTAGTGGCCTCTGCATCCCCAGGTACATGTCCTGATGCATGTTCTGGCATGTGTTCATTGCCAGAGGGTGCACTAACGGATGCCTACATGGTATGTGTTGCTGACATTTTAGACGACAATATAGGCACGGATGATGGGGTTAGATGATGTGATGTATGTGCAGGAAGATCAGGATGGACACTTGTAACAACCCCTACTCCTCTGGCAACACTTGCAGTACCCTGATCATGGCCAAGAGCATCATGAGGACGCAAAAAATCTTGTAAAAACAACACATATTTTAGTTCATGACATAAACGAGTACAAAATATAAAACCATGAATGAACTTATGTTATAATTAAAGACCTCATGACAAATTACTTACAAGTTTTGTGATCTCTCAGTCAATATTTTAACCCTCTCTCTTATCTCATATGTTTGAGGCACTATGAATAACAACTTAAGGATTTCTTCATTGCATTTTTTTGGGTCTTCTTTATCATATCAAGAGGGTTTGTTGAATAAGCGATGTCATCATCACATAATATTGACCGCACCTCCCTATGGATGCTCTTGTCTATTGCTGGTGCCTTTCCCCGATCAGTCGACTACAACAAGAATATTAAAAACATTATCGAAATTAACCCAATAAACTTATGAAAACAATGTAATAATAAAATATTTTGCTCGTATCTAATTTGTACAATTAAAATGAGGTAAAACTGTAGGGTAGAAGCGCCTGAAGATACATCGTGATCTATGCTCTGGGCCGGAGCCTTCTCCGTACAATCAATGTCCCGCTGTGACAAAAATTAAATATAAAAAACATTACCGAAATGAAACCAATAGACTTACGAAAAAATCATAAGAATAAAATGGTATATTGGAGTCATTAATTGGAGGTTGGGTAAAATGGTACATAGTAAATACCACCCCCATAGTAACTATGTTTGTAACTAAGGGATTCAAATTGTAATCAATTAGAAACTCTTCCCCTATAGTTATTAATTTTATTGCACATACAAATACACGGTTTCCCTTGCACACCTCGAATATGCAATTGGGTTGCTTATTTGTTGACCCAGGTTATGTACTGTTTATAAACTCTGTGATATTCCCTGATGCTTTTGGCCTTTCGTCAATGTACATAGCCACTCCTTTATTTTGATCCTTATCTTTTAGCTGTATATAATTTTCTGACAGTGCATACCTATGCATACTTTGTGTATATCAAACCAGTTGCATCCAATCTTTGCAACTCTAATAGGGTCTGACATACTCCATCAATTCAATAACTTTGTCATAACAGACCTTTATGCTGTCCATACAAAATAGGCCCAAACCACGTAATGACAATGGTGTTATGCGATATATCCTCTCGTTGACACAAAAATTAGTGTTTATTGGAGGAAGTTCCTTGGGTACCCATTGTTTCCATAGATGTTTGTACCTCAAGGGAACCTCGATGTCACCTATGCTCTCATCATCATAAGAACATGACCCCCCTTTAGCAAGAAAAAATTCCATGTGTTTATAGAATTTTCTTCTAATCTTTTGACCTCTAGTTTATCTCCCTCTTTTAGACATACTACATGTCTCACTTTCCTCTTCTCTTCCTGAATTTCCCTCGCTCGAGGAAGATAGATCTAAAAAATACCTATTTGGTGGTACCTACACTCATAAGGATGTTGGATGAAGTTCTTTCATGGTGATGTGATCCTAAGGTGACATTATGATTAATCTATCATTTCATCACTAGAATTTCACAGGTTATAAGGTAATCAAGTCTTGATAGATTGAAAGTTATTGTTACTACCGTCCAAATGTTTCCATCACAAATCAAATCTACTTAACGTTTTAACTCCCAAAATTTATAACAAGTGTTAAATGTGACTATGGTCCACAAGTCACACAACCAAGGCCTCAAATGTATTCTCTAATTGTAATCAAATGACTTTTTCTCTTCATTCAAGTAAATAAACTTGAAGGGAAACACCACCAAGTGGTTTATTGGACACCTACATGACTAAAAATAGTAGTTTACATTTAATTTCCATATGTCTAAGTGGTTAATGGGGAGGGAGTGTGTACTAGGCCTGGTTAAGTCATCATAAGTTTATGCTTTGGCAATAATTTTTTTTTAAGTCATCTTAAATCTTCCTATGTCTAATTGCTAGGAGACTTTTGGTATTTTTTAAGGTAGGATGATTGATGAAAGAGCCCAAAGAGCCTTTTTCCATGGTATCTAGGTACACATAGTAGTGGTCTTCTCTTATACGGTTGGACATGATTTAAGGAACTTAGCTAGGAATTATTCATTTAACCTAAGGTTTTCTCATAATGCCATCATTGGAAAAGTATGATCAAATTCTTCTATTATGAAGAATTGGTCTATGTGCCTCTAGTAATCACTATAAATGTTTGTAAGGATAAAATAACTAATTGCATCGGTAGGAGAGAATCAACTTTGAGTTCTTCAAATATTATATTCATAATTTTTAAGGGTTGTGTGTGGAGGAGGTTATCACTACCAAGAAGAGAGGAGACCTTTCCTTGTGATGGAACTTCAAAATTTTTCTCTTTGTGTTCCATTTTTATCTTGCCTTATGTCTCTGGTCATCTATGGTGTTTGGGAAAAGCCTAAGGTTGGGGTTTTACCTTTTTCTTCATGTAAAACCCTAGTGTTTATCTTACACCTTGGGTGGGATCTTTTGGGCCATTAATTTTTGGGGAGGGTTTTAAAAAAACTTAAGCCCCATCGCTTCATCTAGGCTGGGCCCCTTTTGATTTATCGTTTTATTTCCTTCGCTTGACTTTATTATTTCTTAAGTCTTGGATGGTCCTATGCTCCCTTGTTTAAAAAACAACTTATTGCATTGTTTATCATCGGCCTAGTGATGTCCCCTCGTTCTTTTAATAAATGTTTTATATTTTGCAGGGGGACAAGTTTGTGTGACCGTGGATCAATTATCATTTGATCTCAGTCGTTCCCCGCCATCCTGTGATGATCCCACCACACTGTCTTGGTTGATCCCGATATCATGGGCGAGCGCCACTTGTCTCATTTAATGAAGCTAAAGAGATGATAGAAATAATTTGATACATTTATCTAGTTTTAATACGTTATGTAGCGGGTCACTAAAGCATTTATGAGATGCACGTGTTTCAAATCAATGAAGATGTTATAATCTCAGTAGGAAAGGTGCTTGATGGTTAATGACAAAGCTGGTGACTATATTGAACGAATAGGATTACTGATGGTTGAGATCCATGGTTGCCTGCCATAGCGTGATCAAAAGTTGTGAGGTCTTTATCGATTGTGATATCACGGGCGAGCACCACGTGGATTTCCTTGGCAACGCATAGTATGGTGGGCCCTTATTGCCATGATGGAGATTGTGTCAGTTTGTTTTGAAGGCAACTATTTGATCATCTGACCAAAGTGAAGGATCAACGACTAGTATTTGAATCTGCATCAAATGTGATTACAAGGTTTTATTATATAATTTCATATTTTTGTTTAGCCCTCCTAGAGAACTAAAAACTCAAGATTACAGCTGCGCTCCTAGAGAACTAAGTGTTGAAGAGATCCAAGATACAGACACTAGACAAATGGCATATAGGTCATTTGTAGCAGACAATGAATTTTGATATACAAAGACTCAAATGCATGTATTTTGATGGAGTAAATGAAGATATCTAAGTTGCAGATTAAGATTTTGTACTAGTTGTTTGTTAAATTTATGCAGTTATTTGATTGTCTCCATTTTGATGCTTCTCTATTGTTTAAATTGATATAACAAGGTTATACTCAGTTTAGCATTGTGCATTTGCTATATATGTGTGATTTGGTTATTTGGTTCTCTAAATTAGGGATTAAAATCTTTTAATCAATCACAACAATTGGGAAGTGTTACTTGGATTAATAAGAAGAATCACATAACTAGAATTTCCATTCTATCTCAAGAAGAGTTTGTCAATTATTCACCTACACATTTACACAGGTTGTAAACAATTTCTGTGCCTAACAATTTGAATTATTGCTATTATTGAAATCCACATTTGTAGATATTCATTAGACTCCATATACCCAATAAGGCACTGGTCTCCGCTTGTATTCTTTTATAATTTTCATTATTCTTATTTATTTTACACTTACATTTACAAATACACATATGCATTTACTGTTTTCATTTATTTCTCATGTAGTTTAATAGTTTGATCGATTTCATATTATATGTGTTGAAGACTTTAGAATTTCAATTACATTAATTTATGGATATGTTGTATCTATAACACTACAAAACCATATGATTTTTTTATTTACACTTGCATTTAGAAATACACATTTATATACATAGATATAGATTTCTTTAATGATATGTTGAATTTATTGTTCTAGGAGAGAGCATCCAATAATTGCATTTACATTTACATTTAAAAATACATATACATACATACATATATATGTGTGTGTGTGTATGTATATCATTTATATTCAATGTTTAGAAACAACCCATAAGGTCTGCAAATGGATAAAAATTCATAAAATCAGATATCTGATACATATTTTGTTGAAACCTAGGCTTGAACCTCTCATTTCACATGCTTTTCTTCACAAAACTCTCGAGGACAACAACTATACCTTCTTTATTTATTAACTTACACCCTATTCATGAATCCTACAATTACAACAGTATCCATGGGGCCTCTTACACAAGCTACAATAATCACAAAAAGTGTAAGAGCCCCTTTATATCATGATTGGACTACAAAACCTTCAAAAATAGGGTAACTCATATTATGATTTGTTGGTGAGTTGTATGGACAAAATCAGTAGCACTAGCTCATTCTTGGAGTCTTTTGAAAGAGAAGCAAATCAGGCGGCAGTTAAGTACAAACCTTATAGTGTCAAGGTGAATGAGGTGATCAATTTTGATTGGCCAATTGATGAAGAGTACCAAAAATGGGTAAATGCATATTTAACCGAGGAAGAGTGAAAAGGAGTAGGTTGCTAACAGTTGAAAAATCAACTGTTGCAGTTACAATAGATTCTAGTTTTGTTTTTTGGTGATAGTCTAGGCGCATAATTCTTGAAGTTTTTTGTTGCTGCATCAACCATTCTCAGTGGGCATGATGAACAAGAAGATTTTCTGGGGATATTTCTGTTGTAACAATTTTTTGGAATATCACAAGGTGGTCCAATTGGCTGGTGACACGTGTGCTTTCTGGCCCAATGCTTATTTGCTCCTTGTTTTTCTATAAGAAGGATTTCAAGGTCAGAATTATGGGTTAGTAAGTTAGACATTTTTGGTCGAGTCTAGATGAAGTTGCGGAGAAAATTGTAAAGTATGATGGTTTTAGGGAAAATGCAATTTAGGTTTTGAGTCATTTTGTAGTAGGTTTTGAATTCATGGGGATTTGATGTTTTATGAAAGTACTGGCATTTGAATTGATATGATTAATTCAAACTCATGTCTCTCAATTGTACAAGCATATCTGAATTTTGAATAAAATGATCAAGGGTTGTTTTGTTCATCTCACTGTTGTGGTGTGTATGATTCTGATTTTAGCTTTAATTCAAGGAATTAATTAAAATGCTTCAATGTGATTGTAGGTGGATATGTTTTGTATAAGGATTTGATAAGTAGTATTGGGTTAGAATACATATTGATGAGATTGTAAAGCAATGTTATCAGGGATCTTATATGTTATGTGTTAAATCTATCATAAACCCTTAGATGCTTATAAATTTGACTCCTCCAATGGATATATGGCATTGATCTAAGTTGTACTTATTCATATGGTTCAGTATTTTTTTGCCTTTACCTAGAGCTTGCTACAAATTGCAAATCAATGACCATCTTATACTATGAAATGTTGTTGTAGTTATCTCATGCTCCAAATAGTTGATATTATTGATAAACAACCAATTCTATTCGATATTATCCTATTATGTTGAGATATTAAATGGGATTATCTGTTGTTGTTAATGTTGTTTATGATGATGGTGTAGAGGTTGTAAACTTACATTAGGGGATCACCCTCGGATCTTCTGAGTCAAAGTGTGGGAGGTCTTTAAAATCCTCATCAGGTTGGTCTAGGTCCATTGAGCTACCCTTTATTGGAATTGGCAATTCCATAGGTAGAATAGAAGATCAACTTGCTTACAATAAAAACAACCAACACCTTGCATATTTTTGTGGTGGAGGTATTAAAGAAGAATTGTATACCTCTATTTCCATTCATTAGATCTACCTTAGCCTAGCATATACTTGGGCTAAGTCTACAATTGCTTCAGACTCATGCGATGAAGGCTATGTGTGATGAAATCTAGACCTCAACCAAGATGTGGGTAGATTATGGGAGTTTTTCCAAGACCTAAGACTGGTGAATAAAAATGTGAAAGACTAAGCTATTTTATTTTTTTTGTCTTATTTTATACCATTTTCTGAGAATGGGGGTGACAATGTACAAGAAGATCTTTGGAAACCAGGCATGAAAATTGAAGGTGAAAGAGAATGGGGGTGCCAAACTTACAGTACTCACTGCCCCTTGGTCATTGATTTTCCTTGAGTTCCCTCAACCTCGTCCTTGATGCTGATATTGACCTTGTTTTCACTCCTCCAAACTCTTCCTCGGTGCTGATATTGACCTTGTTTTCACAACTCCAAACTCTTTGTTGGCACTAGTATTGACCTTGTT
>VDFB02342506.1:0-11900 GCA_007258455.2 Sequoia sempervirens
GCTCCTTGTAAATTTTTGCTAACAAAGTAAATCGTGTTTTCAACAACTCCTTATTTTTGTCTCAAGACTACTCCTATGGTATAATCTAATGCATCAGTATGGATGTGGAAAGGAAGCTCCCAATTGGGCCCTTTGAGTACAAGAGCATGAGTCAAAGCTACCTTCAAGTCAGAAAATGCCTTGTCACAGGCTTCAGTCCACTGAAATTCAACATCTTTAGTGAGAATAGTGTACAATGGTGCTACTACCTTGCTTAAATCCTTGATGAAACACCTATAATATCCTGCATGACCCAAGAAACTCCTAACATCCTTTTGTTTTGTAAGTGTGAGAAGATTTGTGATTACCTCAATTGTTGTAGGATCTACTTGAATTCCCTTATGGGAGATGTAGTGGCCAAGAACTACACCTTCCTGCATCATCATGAAGTAATTTTCACTGTTTAAGGACAAGTTTTAGTCTTCACATCTCTGTAGGACCCTTATGAGATTTTCCAATGCTTAATTAAAATCAACACCATAAGTGGTAAAGTCATTCATATAAATTTTCATGCAATCATGAGAAATGTCTGAGAATATGCTAATGACTACCCTCTGAAAAGTTGCAGGTGCATTGCATAAGCCAAATGGGATCACCAAATAGGCATAGGTCCCCCATGGACAAGTAAATTTAGTCTTCTCCTGGTCCTCTGGTGCAATTTGGATCTAATTGTAGCCGCTAAATCCATTTAGAAAAGAAAAGTATTGCTTTCCTGCAAGTGTATCCAAAATTTGATCAATGAAGGGTAAAGGAAAGTGGTCTTCTTGGTGGTAGCATTAAGTTCCCTATAATCAACATAAACTCGCCATTTCCTCCTTTATTGGGCACAATCACTAATGGAGACACCCACTGACTATCTGAAATGGGGTAGATAAATCCTGCATCTAGTAATTTCTACATTTCTCCTTTCATAATCTCTCTTACTGTAGGGTTAATTCTTCTTTGTGGCTATCTTATTGGGGTGCAATCATCTCTTATGTAAATTTTATGTGTACAAAGTTTAGGATCGAATCCTTCATATAATGATAATCCCATGCAAATGCATGTTGATGGGTCCTTAATAGGTTAGCCAATAACAATTGTTCTTCATTTAATTTACTGTTAACATTTAGATATTTTCATTCTGACACATGTACTTGTGTAGTTAACTCTATCATGGTTGCTTTATTAACACATGGTACCTTTAGTTCATAGGAAAACAATGTATGGAACATACCTGTTGCTGCAGGAAGTCTGTTTGTAGGAACAGTGGCTGTGGGAAGAGCAATTGTAGGAAGAACATTTGTAGGAATAGTGGTTGTAGGAAGAGCATGCATAAGTGTCTTGACTGGAGTAGCAAAATGAGAAGATGATGCTTCTTCCACTTCACAATGGTTCTGAATGATGTTAATTAATACTTCATCCTCATCTTGGGGCTGCATGAAAGAGCTTCTACCTAGCATGATAAGTTGTGCCACATAATTAACTTCCTCAACCTCTTCACCAACTTATGACCATACAAGATTATCTTCATCATGAGATGGCTGAGCAGGTGAATAAAGAACAAACCTTTTCATGCTCTTTCCATCTAAAATAGTTATGTCACCTAACTGACATCCAATGTATGCATCTATAGTTGCTAACCATGGCCTTCCAAAAATAATGGGATACCCGCCTAGTGTAGCTTTAGGAGAAAGAATCATAAAGTCTGTTGGGTACTATCAGGAGTCTAGAACTACCACAAGATCCTCCACTACACCATCAGGCTTAATAGTAGAGCTATCAGCAAGCTACAAGACAGTAGGAGTATATTTCATGCTTGCAATATTTAGTTGTTACAGGATGTCTTTGGTCATTACATTTATTGTTGCCCCTAAATCAATCAGAGCATTATTTATTTGGACCCTGTTTATAACAACTGCTACCATAGGACTGTCTAGGTCATTATACTTGGGAATAGTCACTTTTCCTAGCATGATGTCAACTAGTTGTCCCACCACATGAACTGTAGTCGGGTCTTTCTTTTTCCTACCTAGCTTCTTGAGACATGCCTCCTTGATTGCTTTGTCATAGATGGGAATATCCTTTATGGCCTGAAATAGAGGTATCTAGACACATATGTGCTTCAGCTGATCCAAGATATCAAAATTTGTATCCTCCTTTTCTTCCTTCTTCTTGGAAACTTCCAATCTCTAAGGAAATGGTGGTTCTTGTTCACTCTGCTTGACTTAGGCTACTTCATGACTTTTAGGTACATTGAGCTAAATGGGACCGGTCAGAGGTTCCTCTTCCTCTTCCATAGGAAGCTCAGTGATAATGGGCTTGGAAGGGGCTAGTAGAGTAGTTCCTGAATGCAAGTGGATATCACTTACACTCACAACATATGCAGGGAATTGATTTGAATCAATAGAATATGCAGGCTGCTATTGTGGTTTGTTATTTGGATTGGGTGTGGGCTAAGCTAGTAGTTGAGTAGGTTTAAGTGCATTTGAGCTTGGATTAGCAAGTGGAGACATTATAGCAGGCTATTGGGGCTGAGAAGGTGGATGCATGTAACTGGTTTTTTGAGTAGGCCATTACTGCCCTCCTCTCCATTGATTTGTTTTATTGTCGCCAATTTCTGAGGTATTTTCAATGCCCTTGAAATTGTCAGCCAATTTCCAGGTTGCTTCCAATTGGGTGTGGAGAGATTAGCCAAGCATTTGGAGGTTACCCAAGGGTGGATCTACAACTCTGATTTGGATACAAATATCAATACTGCATGAATAGGAATTAAATATGTAACAAGATGTGGATAGTGATCCGTGGTGTACTAGTCTTGTAGAGCCTGTGGCTTCAAATATAGTAGATTGGTCTCTTCAATCTAGATTGGCTGAACCCCGAGGGACTTCCTTTCTTCAAAGTTAGCTACCATCTTGCCTAGTTACCCTTTTTAATGAACTGTAAAGGCCACCACAACAGTTCTTGCCTCCTGTTTTCTTGGTTCTCATGTATCTAGTCGAAAGAAGGCCAGATTATTGCATATTCTCATGGAAGTCTCACAAATAAAATGAGTAATTCCATTCTTGAACTCACTCTGACTTACCCATGGAAGATTGGTAAGCTCCCCCTTTCTTTAAAGCTGCCCTAGAGTAGTTCTGGCATATATTCTTGATATCCTCCCAAGGAACTTGAGAGATATCTCCTCCTCCCATCAGGTTGAAGGCATCAATGCAGCTGTCAATAATTTCTCTTAGAAAAAGCAACTTTTGTGAGTCTTCATTATGTATGGGTAGATTTTTTGCAGTGAAAATGTGAAACCTTGCAATGTAATTTCTAGCTCTGCCTTCCTTCATGTATCCCAAAATTTCACCCTCCTCTCATGTCACTCTCTATAATACTCCTTGTATTTCTCAAGGAATTTTGTCTTCATGTTTTCCCAAGTTTCTACAGTATCTCTGCCTAGGCTCATGAACCATCTTAATGTAGCCTTTTTCAAAGTGGTAGAAAATAGCTTATGCCTATGGGCATCAGTAGTATAATCATAACTCCTATAGAGTATGTCATTTACTCAAATAAAAAGGTATCAAGATCTTTTGTGACAAGTCCATAAAACTTTGGGAGTGCTAAGGTAGGAATGTTCTTGATGTTTTCAAATTCATTCTGATGGGCAATGGGGAAAGGAAAAGCTCGTTGGTTAGGTCTATTCCTATTTGCATCACCCATGCCTACTTGATGTAGTTCCAAAGCAAAGGGGTTCTCAAGCTAATTTTGATCTTCTGAGAGACTTCAACTAGTCAAATCGTGATATGCATCAACAAAGGTGTGGATCTTCTTTTCTTCTCTAGTAGATTTTTGATATCTAACCAGTCGGGAATGAATAGGGATTATAGGAAGAATCCTCCCATAAGCACTTTCTCCTTTACATGATATCACTCACTATATCGTATCACTGCACACAAAGAATTTGGTAAAGAATATATAAAGAATAGGGGTCATTACTCTAAATGAGGATATACTAAGAACAACCTTAAACACTACAGCAAAAAAAATACCAATGACTCCAAAAGACTCCCTAGTTTGACACCATCCCAGGCAACAACGCCAAAAATGTTGGCCTCCTACAATGATTTTAATAACTAAGCCTTTACAGCCATGATTCCAAGATTGGACATCTAACCTAAATAGCTATTTCAATCATCATGAAGGTGTATTTAACTTTTCAACCCAAGGACGTGAACTTGGAATGGGTCAGCACAGTATGTGCACTAGGAACTCAATGTAGCCATTTCATTCTATAGCTAAAGGAACACACAGTACTGAAAGTAAATTGCTTGGAAAGGAATGAGACAAATGTTGAACATCAATCAACGACTATGCTAAGCTAAAATGCATAACAGGAATAAAAATCTGAGCAACAAATAGGAAACTACTTGAATACTTTGGTCATAGAACAATCACAAAATGGGAATTCTACAAGGGTGAATAGCCTAAGCATTTCTAACTAAGTACTCAAACAACAAGTAATACTAAACTAATGCTAAACTAAGAAGATGAATTACTCACTAAGTGGGCCCCCTTGGATAAGTATCCTCTAAAACTAAAGAAACTTAGATGCTCAAACTCAAAACTTTATTTTATTCATTATGAATCATGCATACAAGAGAGTAATGTATTTGTATTACAGAAAACTAGAGAATGAGAATACAATATAAAATTGTGCGCCTTGAAGAAGGGAGCATCGTGATCATTATTTATGGCTTTTAACTAAAATAAGGCAAATAACTCCACAAACCTGGGAGGATGCCATTTAGGAAAGCTACCAGTAAAATGGAGTGACAGCTTGCTACATCGCATGGAATCAGTCTATTACGTGTGTCCAAACGCCATTTAAAGACAATAGTAACGCCCCGTGGCATTGCCTTCCGATCATTAAAGTCTTCACTACAAGGCAAATACATTCATTGGATGAAGAATCTTTTAAGCAATAATTTCCTTTGACTTAGGATGCATTCTTTTGTTGGACGTTATGGTGCATGCCCAACTGGTGGTGTCTTCCTCAACTTAGCATATTAAATTTGCATGGTAATGTCAGTATTCATAATAACTACACATCTATAACCACCTTAAGGAACATTCATTAACCGCATGCAAAATCAATATAAATAATCCACATAATATGCCAAATATCATTAAAACTTGCAAAGATAGGATTAATTCCAATGTCAATGGTTTGAGGGAAACATTATGAAAATACCAACAACATTTAACATTAAATTCCATGACATCTACGACAAATAAACTATAGATTCTACCCAAAATTGGACAAAAAACTAGGCTCATCAGAAGTGCCACTCCTGGATCCGTCAATCGACGTGGAGGTATGAACCAATCATCATATGCATGAGTCATGCCTAGATCCATTGGTCCCTAAGCATAGGCCCATGGTCTTGCAACCAACTGTTGAAATCTATCAACATCAGACGCTAGAATCATCTGTCCCCATGTAGTCTCTCGGGATGACCTGACAAAGATGGCCATGTACTGATCATCTAGTTGATCCTGAACATCTCCGAACTGACGGGCCACCCTATTTGGAAGATACCGCTCTATAATGGTATGCTCCCTCCCCTATATCAGTCAGTCCTACTAAGCATAGAATAGATGTTGAACGTCATCATACCATGCAGGCATCTGTAACCATGGAAGCCAGCAGAACACTGTCATCTCATCCAAAACGCAACACCATTAAGGAAGACCTATCTATCCTATGTGCCTCAAAGTGATCGCCCCCTATATCTCTAAATTGTAGGATCATCAGGCTCTATATCCATCAAAGTGACAATCGATCAGAGCACAACAATATGCTCCCGGGCCTAGATGTGTAGCAATGTCACTATGGAACCAATCGCCTGGCTGTCGCAATATGCAAAATCATGTAGGTTGCGATATAATGAGGCTAGCATCACTAGTTCCCAGGAAAACTATGTCCTCTAGAAAAGCATCCTCTCCCAGGCCAAGCCCCATCCCAGACTAAAGTGTTTGCCTCATCGATCGGGAGCTACTAACCCTAATATAATGGCAACGACAATCAGCTTGAAAGTCAACGCCCGACCTCTGTAATAATCCAAGTCAATTTGGCCCTCAGAAAGTGCAAGCTCCTCGACCTCCATAACCTCAAAACATGCGTCGGAGCTAGCATCTACATCATAGATCACTTGATTTTTATGTATCGGTAGCCGAAGGATGTGCCATATGTCCTCCAAAGTGATGATCGCCTCACCAGTGGGAAGATAAAATGACGAGGTCTCGTTGTGCCACCTCTCCACTAACACAATCATCATTGCTAAATGGATCTAGACAATGGGTGCATAGGCAACATACCATAGGTCGATCTCGCCCAAGTGCTCCCATCACAACTCTGATAGATTGCTCAATCTACACAGGCTTGAGGGTCAATGCTCGCGTGAATGCATAGGTTGGATCACCTCTTGCACCCAAGAAGCCATCGCGTCAAAATTTGTAAAAAAAATTGACCCCATTTGGAGTTTTCGACCTCGAAACCATGAATGCGTCACAATTTGTGAAGGCATCGCTATTTTTCAAACTCCAAACAGGGATGTTGGACTCTTTGGAAATGTTAAAATGACCTCAGTGTCACCATGCACATAGGCATTGCCATTTGACTCCTAAACCCTAATCCTAAATTGGGCTAAGTGTCACCATTTCCATAGGCGATGCTATTTGGAATTTGGAACCCTAATCTCAAATCGTGATCAGCGTCGCTATTTACACAAGCGACACTATTTAAGCTTCAACATCGTCGATTTTACACTTGAAGCGACACTAAGGACTTTGACACTTTGAAGCATAATAAATGCACTTAAAAATCAAATTTCAAAGAGTTGGGTTTGGGTCACATCTAGGTGATCACGTGCACAGGAAGGTCTTTGGTACCACCACGAACTTGCTCATAAAATGTGTCGGGGAAGCACTCATTGCACCATTTTGTAGGAGGGTCAAAGCTCAAAAGGCTACAAATCTCAAAGTGTGAATGCAAAAATGAATGGAAAGTGACCCCTCCAAGCCTATTTAAGCATGAAAATTAGGGTTTTTTGCCCCAATTTAGCCATCAAACTAGGGTTTTGCACCCTCAACACTATTTTTTCCCAACCAAAGCTCATTTCACATCCTTTTTAGTGTTTTGGCATATTTTCAGCATCCTGGAGCTTTTCTGGACCCGTCGGGCAACTTGTCTTTTTTCGAGAAATCATCCAAAAATCCAATTTTTTGTCCGATCTCTCAAGAGTGTATACTAAAAGCGTAATTATCTTCTGCGCTAGGGTATGATAGAATCAGAAAAAATAATAAATTTTTTTGAATTTTTAATCTCGGCAAAGTTATTCTTTTGAACCAACACCACAGTACATTACTTCAAGAGGGGCAAAATGTAGACACATAAATTATCTGATTGATATCATGCACTTTATTTTGATTCAATAATTTGATTCTTCCTTGATCCTTCTTTACTAATCATTTAATTGAATAATATTTATTTAATTAAATTCATTAAATTTCCTCCTTAATCAGATAATACACATTATCATGTTATTTCATCATTTTCCTCTTTGATTAAATAAATCAACTTTATTTAATCCTAATGTTCTCTTTGTAATTAAATAAATCAACTTTATTTAATCCTAAAGTTCTTCATTTAATTGAATAAATCAAATTTATTTAATTAAATTACTAATCTCCCAACTATCCTCTCATTTGATTTAAATAAATCTAAATATCTAAATCAAATGTCAATTCAAACTAATCTCATCTAAGTTAATTAATCATTAATTGGCTCCTTACACTAATCCTCCCTTCCTCTAGCTTTTGCAAGTTGCACATGTAAATCAATTTATTTAATTTATTAAATCCTCCTATTTCCATTCAAATGTGACATATTCTTGGAATATTCCACTTATTTGAATTCTCCCTCCCAAAGGACTTTTGTCCTCCAACTTGGCATTAAATGCTCTTACATGTCCTCTCCTTCAGCCAACTTGGCATTAAAGGCACTCACATCCCCTCTTGCACAAGTCACTTCTTTAAATTCAAATTCAACCTACATGCATTTAACATGCATATTGTTCAAAATGTGCTCCACTCTCCTTCATTAGCATGTTGACAAGTGGCACAATGCCATTGGTTCAAATGTTAATCCCACATTCATCCTATTCCTCATTCAACTCTTCTTCATTATAAATAGAGGCCTTCTCTATTGATTTGGGATCCACAATCCATGTAAGATCATTATGCTCATTTGAATCCACAATCATTCACAAGTTTATGCAAGGTTATTATAGTCATTTTGAATTCAAAGTATCCATTTTCATTCACATTTCATCCATGTTAGAATATAATTTCATCATCCATAGCTAGTTTATTCACATTTTTCATCAAGGATCAATCAATCATCATCAATCTTATCAAGGAATTAGGAAAGGGATTCTTTTTACATCAAAGAAGCACTAATTCCCCCATGGGATGCTAGTTTGAGCATTTTGAATAATATTTCATTAGATTTTATTTGATATTTTACCTTGTTTTCTTGTTCTTGTGTTTGAATGAATTTCATGGGGAATGTTTGGTTTAAACTTGTTTGAGGACTAATGTTTACTTGTTTTTCCATGTTTGAGCAAATTTAGGCAAAACATTCTACACCTCCAACCAAGTCTCACACATATTGAAGGTGAATAAACTGATATTATTAGCAATTTAAGGACCTTCATATTTGAGAAGAACAAAACACCCAACCAATGGAGAAACACAATGAACATCTTGGATAAAGAGGAAGATAAAGCAGACCTAGTAGCGGGAAGACCTATGTTACCACCTCCTGTGTGGCAATAGGTACCCATCTTTCATGATCTCTGGCAAGAGAAAAATCCTTAAGCAGAAATCCATATTGCAACTTTCAAAGAACCGTCTTACTCTAAAGGTTTCCAAAGGGTACATCTTGAGAAGATATCACACCCGTCAAAATCAATTAGACCATTTCTATTTATGTTTTTCAATGGGCCAACCACCCTTAGATCTACAATGGAAAATCAAAAAAATAAAAGAAATTTTATTTTCCATAAAACAGAAAATCCAAAAAAAGAGCATTTTTTTCCATAGGAGTCACGAAAGCATTCACAAAAGCTTGGCAGTTGTTTACGACAACTACAAGATCACAACATAGAAAGAACATGGAAGCAAACAAAAGCAACACCGACGTACCACCAACAAACACCATGAACGATGAAAGTGGCCCATGGGGCTATAAACCAAATGACCTTGAAACCCCTCAAAATAGACCCACGTACAAAGACACATTTAGTGAGGAAGAGATAAACTGCAAATGAAAAGAGGTGATGGAATAATTAAACCAGGGCCCAAATAGAGTAGTCATAGAAGAGGTAGATACTGAGGAGGAAATAAATGAGGAAGAATTTTTTGAACATTCCAACAACCTTAAGGTGCTCAGACTGATGGACAAATTGTTGAAAAAGGACCCAAATTCTTACTTCTTCAAGTTAGCACAAAGTGGTGCTAATTTTCCAATACACTTCAATGTGGAGGCTCTCAAAGATCCTAACCTTATTCCCTTAGGGGATAACTCGATTGTGAGACATATATCTAAACCCACGAAAATTCCAAACATGTCACCCATATTCTCACAAAACAATGGTCAACCACTGGAAAACCTGTTGTATAGAAAACCAACTCAAATTGAACAAGGGTAGTGGCCCAACATTATCAAGGAGCTCCGTCCCAATGCGTACCACAAAGCAACAATCCTTTGTCAGGACAATACATACCTCAAAACACTTTGTTTGTTGACCCTTCTCAAAACATGTAGTACTATCAACAAGGTGGACCCTAGGGTCTCCTTCCCAATGCACAATACCATCAACAAGGTGGACCCTAGGGTCCCCTTCCCAACACACAATACCATCAACAAGGTGGACCATAAGGTCCCCTTCCATGTAATTACCAACAACAAGGTGTACCATAGGGTACCCTTTCGAGTTCGTCTCATCAACAAGGTAATCCACCAACGCACCATCAAGGAAAACTTCAAAATAGTTCACCCCAACAATAAGGTGTGCCACAAGCTATGCTTTCAAATTCGTCCCATCAATAAGGTAACTCGCCAACACACCATTAGGGAAACCTTCAGTATAGTTCACCCCAACAACAAGGTGTACCACATGATACCCTTCTGAATTCACCCCAACAAAAAGGTGTGCCACATGGTACCCTTCCTAGTTCATCCCAACAAGATAACCCACCAATGCGCCATCATTGAAACCTTTAGTATAGTTCACCCCAACAACAAGGTGTGCCACATGGTACCCTTCCTAGTTCATCCCTACAACAAGGTAACCCACCAACGCACTATCAGGGAAATCTTTAGTATATTTCATCCCAACAACAAGTTGTGCTGCATGGTACCATTCCCAATTCGTCCTACCAACAAGGTGTCCCACTAACACATCAATAGGGTAACCTTCAGTATACTTCATCACAAAAATAAGGAGCTAACCCTCCTTACACTCAATAAGGAGATAACCCTCCTTACACTCAGTAAGGACGTAACCCACCCTATGTTCAAAATGACTACCAAAGTTCAATACCCCCATTCTATCCAACTTATGACCAAACAAACATTGTGGGACAACAAGGCTATTACACACAAGACTTGCAAACAAGGGCACCGAAAATAAAGATAAAACTACAACTAGAAGCAGTGAACCAAATATAGCGGACATACAGGTAAGAAAACAAAAGAAGACCTATACCCTTTAGGAAATATGTATGTTCCCATTTGACCATTCCATCACTTTGCTACCCTTCCCAAAAAACTTTGAAATACCCAAGTTTGATAAGTACAAGGGAAGAGGAGACCCAGTAGATCACCTACGATATTTTTTAGTATCATGTATGGAAGTACAAAATAACGACACTTACCTCATGAGGCTCTTTCCCCGTAGCCTCATAGGTTATGCTATGGAGTGGTTTTCCCATCTGTCACTGGGAATTAAAACCTTTGATGAACTATCTAGAAAATTCATAAGTCACTTCTCCTTCAACATAGAGCAAGATGTCACCATCATAGATTTATCCAAAATTAAACAAAGTCAAGGAGAGTCCTTTACCTCCCACCTACAGAGATGGAGGCACAAAGCTAGTCAATGCAAATGGCCCATTCCCAACAAGGAATTGGTAGATATCTTTGTCTCAAATGCCCTACCCGAAACCAACTACCAACTCACTATGTTATGTCACAAACTTCAAAGAAACCATTGAGAAGGGATTACATATTGAGAGATCCCTCATAGAAAGATGAGTCCTTAAACTGAACAACTTGAAAGACAACCCCTCTGATTTAAACGATAAACCTAAGATATGGGCAAAGAAAAAGAACATCACAAATGATAGAGTAGTTGATGCTAGAGCACTATAAAATGCACAAAACACACCTCAAAACAAACCGCAAGTGGCACAAACAAGCTATGCTCCAAATAGTATACAAAACAACCAACTTACTTATCCCAAGAACAATCAGGCAGTCAACCAACAAACGAATCAAGGAGGGCAACAGAGGCAATACGATCAACCAAGGAGGCAACTCATAGTACTAGGCGAGTCACTTGAGACAATCATGCGTAAGCTAGTAAAACAAACCTCATCAAACTTAATGATCGCCCAAACTATGAGGAACCTAGCTTTAAAACACCATGGTATAACAAGAAAGACTTGTGCAAATTCCACAAGATTAAGGGACACACAACAAACAATTGCATGAGACTCAAGCACCTCATCCAAGACTTGATAGACAAAATAAAGGTAGATTTTGAACACCA
>VDFB02342507.1:0-12242 GCA_007258455.2 Sequoia sempervirens
GGCAACTTGACATAAAAATTGGAATAAGTTATATATATTATTTAAAAAATATTTAAGAATAGAATATGTAGAAAATTGAATGTAGTTTCTAAACTACTAGATCTACTTTTTAAAAAAAATCTATTTGGTGAACATTTGAAATTTCAATGCAATGGTACTTAAATTTCAAGGAAAAAATAAGAAGTAGGTGCCTTTCTGACAACCCTGACCACAATAAAATGATAATATTTTTTATAAGATTTTAGATATAAGTAGAGGAATCATGTCCAGATGTGATGCATATTTCAGATTCAAAAAATGTGATATTGTTTGAAAGCTATAGATGTTTTTCAATCAACCTATCAATAAGGACTTTAGTTGTAATTCAAATAGAAAATGAATAATAATTATTTATTAAATTCAAAGTAAAGCATAATTTATATTGGTGGAAAGTTGATAATCTCCTTTAAAAACCCTTTTCATTTCATCAATTTTGGGCAAAAAAAATCTCATCAGCCACATACCCTACAAATACCCATCACATCACCACTTTTTGGCCCATCATGATCCTACACATACCCACTTAAGACAATTCAAATTTTAGCTCAAATCCCTGTTATTGGGGTAATTCATTGTTGGATATGCACAACATGGAAGGATAGCTAGCAAGTTCAGCTTGATTAATTGCTAATGCCCCAACATCTATGTCACACGCAATATTTTTACTTATTTCTTGTCGATATTTATAGTCATTGTAACTCCCTCTTGTTATAATAGTATTCAAGTTAGTCTCCTATAGACTTTCGTTATATCATTTAGTATTTTACTCTTTTGGTAAAATTAGAAAAATTCAGAGGTTATGTTGTAGTCGAGGATGATGATCATCCAAAATGAATTTGATTAGAATTAATTTATGTAATTAATTTGGGACTTTCTAAGTGAAATGCAAAGAATGATAAAATTGACATAGGAAACTCCTTCCCTTTTGATTGTTTATGTGAAATGTGAACTATGTGTAGGCCATTTCTAAGGAAAAGACATTGTAATAGAATGAATGCCCATATTGGAAAAAACCTCTCAGTACTAGGATTTTTTTCATATGCATTTGATTATGTATATATATTCTAGCTGAAATGAATAGTATGTATTTCTATTTCAAGATATTTTTGAAATGCCTATAATTAATTTAATATGGTGTCAATAACAATAATTAATTAGGAAGAAAATATATTTATAAGTTGCTTTTTTTTAATTTTTTTTAAATTTAGATTTAATTACCAATATCAAAACAAGCCTGAGTACAGCATTAGAAATAGGCAATAGCCATTAATACCCAGCTCCTAGTGTCAAGAGCATATAATAAATTAGTTAGTTAAAGAAGCGAATAACTAAAACTCTAATAATTTAGTTTCAAATTGTTCTGTATCATTTCACTGCTCTAGTTTTTGATAGCTTAATAAAGAACTAGTTCCTATGAATGTCCCAATAGGAGGGAAAATTCTTTCCCAGTCACTATTTCCAAAGTTCTCGACTATCAAGTACTCTTTCTGATTTGTTTTTCAAATATTCTTCACAGGTTGTTTTTGAGGTTGTGGAAGCAATTTATTGAGCATTTATTTATTGAGAATATAGAGCACATTGCTATTATTCTTTGTTGTTATTAAGAATTTGATACAATAGTTGTATATGCATACTATATCTTGGTTGCATTGAATATAGTGACTGATCTATTTTTTATAGTAATGGAAGAGATAGAGATAATGTTATTCTAAATTAAGAAAGTAGGATAAAATTGAATGGAAAATGTATTTACTAATTTTATTTTTCCATGCATCTACTGTAGTGTCAAAAATTATCATCCTTGAAAATTTCACACTAGGTTTGGCATTTTAACATTTAGAAATTTGAATTCAATTATCGGTTTTTAGTAATAAATGTTTTGCATGCATGCCTGGCTGAGGGAAAGGGCCCCCTTTCTTTTTCTCCTGATGGATCATTTTTGTGCCTACCTCATTTTGTGTGCCCCTATCTCTAATCCCAAGTTTGATACATTCCTTAAAGCAATCAATCCCCCCTTGACCAAATTCACCTATCTGAATTTCACTAAGTCTTTTTCCTTTGTATAAATTTTGCTACGATTTTTCATGTATGGGTTGTTTTCCATGGGTTGTTGGCTGCGGGTTTCCATGTGCGGGTTGTTGGTTATAGGTTTTCATGTGTCAAATGTCATTTGTTTTATGGCACTGAACTCTACGGCTTCCACATTCCAAATCTCTACATTTCAAAAGAGAGGTACAAACTATACATTTTCAACATCTAGGGCCCATAAAATGAATGTTTCCACATGCTCAAGGAGGTTTGTTTCAAATTTGCAGTGTTTAGATGTTGCATAAATTTTGCTGAGGGTTTTTGTGTGTGGTTTTATAACTGTGGTTTTCCATCTATGGAATTTTGTCTACAGTTTTCCATCCAGGAAGTCCTGTTACATCCCAAATTGTGATGTTACTAATTACCATTACTATATAGGGTAAATTTGTTCATGTAATGTGATTTATTGAGATGAATTATTGTACCCTATTTTCAATATGAATGTTGTTTCATTTGATGTTATTGTTGGTGATATACTGCATAATGGAGAATAGAAGGTTATTGAATTCTGAATATTCTAAATTTTGAGATGTTTCATGTATACTGATTTATTGTGAACATATGACTCCTATTGTCATGTCATTATATGTAGGTATGTGGACCATTCCTCTAGGAAGAGGAGATATATCACTTGGGAGAGGAGCTTGGTTGGGTAAGCAGTAATGTGAACCATCTAAGCATACACACATATCCGTTAGACTAAGTAAGCTAATTTATTTTGTTTGAAGTTATAGGTAAGTCATTCATAGGCTTGTATGTTGGCATTAGGAGTTTTTTCTACTTTTGTATGCATGTATAAGTGATGTTTATCTATGTATCTATTTGTGATATTACAATCATTATGATGGAAACATAAATGGTTGTATGTGAATCAAAGTGAACATATATGCATATATATTGTATATGCATGTATTCATATGTATATACGCATTGGTACAAGTGTATGCTAGCAGATCGATGTGCCCATATAGATGCATCAATGTGGTAAACTTACATATACATGTACATAGAGGTATACATGGATATATACATGAATCTACTTCTAATACAAATTCTAGAACATGAATCCTTTTGGCCACTAGGCACATATTAGGACAACCTTAGGTTGCATATTAATCATCGGTTTATCAATTTGAATTCCCTGGACTTCATTTATCATGTTTTCATCGAAATTGGCTTAGAAATATAATCTCGATCATTATCATTCATTTTTGCTTAGGATTGTCATATGTCTTGAGTTAGTTATCATCCTTAGCCCAATCAATTTGCTTCCATATTGAGGTAGATTCGGTGTCGTAATCATCCTCTTTGTGGTTTCACTCGATCAGGCATCATCAAACGTCAACTAATCAAACCTCTAAACCTAGTATAGAATCACTTTCATCACCTAATCCAATCAATCCTAAAATCCAATCAATCCTAAAATCCAATCAATTGCCTCATCCTATTGGTCAATCAAATTTCAATCTAATTGCATCCTTTATCGATCATCTAATTCAATCAATCAATCCCTCATCTTATCCAATCAATCTTTTAACCATCATCTAGGTCATCCTCATTTACATCCTAGAGGGTAAAATCATCTTAGTCCACTTAGTAGTTTTTCACTTTCATGCCCATTCAGATCCGATCACAAGAAAAGAAAATGGAAAAACAACAAGGCCAAGGGACCTAGAACATTCCTCAATATCCCAACAATGGTGGTTCAAGCTAATCCAACAATGAAGTCCATACTAAAGTTCAAACCACATCACCTCCTATTGATAAGAGCATGGTTGTCCAAACTGAAGTCATTGTTGACGAGTATCTTAGTAACTCCAGTAACCTCCAAATGGCTAATCAATTACTGAATGAGTGGGGGGATAGAATTCTTTCCACCTTGCTAATGAGGTGTGTCAAACCACCAATAGGGTTTGATCTATCCAAGTACATCAATACCATACTGCCTGCGCCTATGACTTAGGATCCGCTGACCTCACATAATGTTTCAGGGAATTTGTATATCCATGAGGATCCTCCTATAGACAATTGGTATCAAGAAGGGTTTAGGAATGCCATCTTCTATGAGGTTCAGCCTCCTCCTAAGATCACAATCGCAAGAGCATCTTAGTCGGGTACTGATCCTAATGACCCCCTTGCCTATGGCATGCCTCAAAATTTTCCACTGCTGCTACTTCCTAATGTTCCACAAGGTCTAACTCCTATCCCCTCTTCACCACCTCTTCCAAACTAGCCAGGTTAGCCACCGATCAATATAGGGGGCAACCATTTTCTACCACCACCTCCAAGTTCTACTCTCATATCCAATCCATTCATTTATCAACAACTACCCCAGGTGGGTTCAGAATAGTGGTTTACAAATAATATGAGGAAGGAAATTTTGGATTTTTCCTTTTCCCCAAACTCAATGGGTGCGGTCAAACTCAATGGTTTGACCGAACCTCATCATAGCTTTGACTAAACCCACAAACCCTAAAATAAAAATAATGATATTTAAATGGCCTGGGACAAACGTGGGTTCAACCAATAGCATATGGAAACAAACAATATAAAGTTATGAAGTTCAAATAGAACCACAAATTATATCATTTGTAACATTAAAAATGTCCATCTCTACACATTTTTGGTGGTAGGTAGGTATTGCACAATAAGATAGAGGATGTAAACTGATTAAGACTTGGATATTATTTTAAAAGGAATTTGAGGTGTGGAAACACTTCCCATATTAACCTATCAAGAGATAAATATGCAAAATAGATTAATTTTAGTTACAAGAAAAATGTATAAATTACAAATTTATAACATAATTATGTACATGGGAAAATCCTCTTGGAAGAAAAATCCCACAACCAAAAACATGAACCAATTATATTATTTGATAATAATATCATTTACAATAAAATATTCATGTGCATACCCTATAGTAGTATCATCAACATGTGATTCATATGGAGTAATTTCTAGTAGCATGATGATACCTATAAAATAATTATTCTTTCTCCATCTCAAGCACCCATAAATAGGAAAAATTTAAACCATAAACCAAGTGAGGTTTACCAAAGCCATGAGCCAAAATAATGACCTAAAAATGGCACCAAATTTGGCACAAATTCCAATACCATATTCCTTGACTTGATTTATAGGATATATTTAACAAATGCTTTACGTCTTGTCAAAAAAATTCAAATCTTCCTCCTCATAACTGACACTCAATTTTTGACATATTCAAACCCATTATTTAAGATGATCTTGATGATTTTCATAATTCTAATCAATATTCTAGTGTAACCCCCATTTTTTATTCTCTTATGTGTCATATAACATTTCATAAGTAATTCCCATCTTACAATTTCATACAATGCTCTTACAACTTCTTAAATATATAAAAGGGACAACCCTAGTTCAATTAGGATTATTTAATTATTATCACCTACATCCATTCATTACATGTTATTAGTTTTTAGTTGCACACATTATTAGGAAACATGCATTGTCTAAGCAATTGGAGTATATTGCATTTTTGAGAGTGTTTTCCTTGATCTTTTATGTAGTTAAATTAATATCCTTTAAAATCTTGTTTTATGGAGTTTTCATCTTAACTCTAACATGGCTAGCAAATAAAATGACGATTGAATCATTTTTTGATATAATAGCTAATGACAACCATATAAAGAGCCACATTAAAGAAGATGAAAAATAATGATCAAGACTATGATTTAGATACATATGTTGCTAAACAAGATATTTTCCTAAATTGATAATTATGTATTGATGCACCTCTTCACCCTAAATATCCTCACTCATTGGCTAGTAATTTATATAATGTATTAGGTGGCTATCCTTAGGGAATTAATACTATTCATAATATTACCACTCTAATGGATTTTAATAATGTTGTACCCTCTATGCATCCATCTACCATTCATCCTCTTATAATGATTCCTCCTATCATACTATAGTTACCACTTCCATGGGATCCACCACCCATGTCCTACCACCTTTCTCTCCAGTAGTATTTTATTATCTCCCATCCTTTTATATATGTTCACACCATTGTTACTACTAGCACTATCCTATACAGATATGTTCTTCATACCATTCCTCCTTATCCTATGAAAATATAACCTTATAGTGTAACTTCTCCTTCCATTACCATGTCATTACCTTTCTAGACCTTCCCCTCTTTATACATTCTCCTTCTTATCCTACACTACTCCTACCACTAATATATCCCTATACCTTGGATATACTATTGAAGAAATTTAACTGAATTTCAATATCGCAAAAATTAGACCCATATTTTTAAACATAAAATGTGTATAATAAAGCACAATCCATGCTTCTAATTCAACTTCACTAATATCTATCGAATTAACTTAGGTTCATTACAATAAGATAATCATATAGCCATAATTAGTTGTCAAGATAATGGTAAAGTTTTCAATAGCCATATTTATCCTTCCACATGCCACCATTAGACATACACATAAGATTCATGAACATCCATGCCTATGAGCATCCAAATACAAGAAATATAACTATATATCATGCACATCATCAACATACACATAAAATATCACACCCATCATCAACACAACTAATAGTTTCCATATCATATTATCTATGTTCTCATACAAATGTGTCTTCAAATACATCAAAGCACTCATGAGTAAATCCACTCTGCAGAGCATACACAACTAAAAAGGTGCCCCTAAGGCATTTGTCTCTTATATCTATCCTCTTAGCCTATCCTTCTCTATGGATATGTTCCACTCATATCTACCACCCTAAGGTGATCCATGTCTCAATCCTTGTCAAGGTCACTCCTCCTCTCTACCTATATCCTTTCTCAATGAGCTAGATCTATCACTGCTACTCCCCAAAACACCTACATTTAAATATTAAAAAAATGTTTAATAAATCATACAACATTGATTAAAACTAACTAAACAATGAAAGCATTTAATATTATAACACCTTATGAATTATATTGAATGTCCCCACCTTGAAATTTATAGCCATTGATGTCAATCACTTATTCATACTATAGATTTGTTCTCCAAAACACCTACATTTATATAAAAGTGAATTTTTAAGAAAAATAAGATTTAAACTACTTTTAATTCAACAATAATGGATGTATTTCTATCATAAACTCTTCGTACTCATAACAGAATCATGGCCTAGGTAGAGTATAAAAAATGTTGTTTCCAACCTCATATGTAAATCTAGAGTTAGAGTGCCAAAATTGTTGAATTTCATCCTTTGTGCTATTAATTAGCTTCTTATTGACTCATGGAAGCCTACTGCTAAAAGCCCAAGTATGATTTTCAATAGGACTTTCTAATCATGATCTTATTGATAGTACTTTTGATAATGTTTTACAATTTAGGCTTAATTCAAGACAAGTTTACCTTAATAATTGAGCCTTTTTAATTTTTTAATTTCTTACTAATGATGTTATTACTCTATGAGCAACTCTTTTATCTTTTTCCTTACTATTATTTACAATAGAATTGAATGCATTAAAAAAATATTTAACAACAATATTATTTCGATCAAGCTTTTTGTTTACATGAATCTTTGAAATTTATTTAGTAAAGGTCTCATTTTGTACATCTTTAGTAATTGTATAAAAAATTGGAATTTTTTGGTTAATGTCTTATTGGAAAACCATTCATTGAATTTTTTTGAAGCCCACAACCGAATGGTTTAGCGATGACCTCTTGCCTTCAAGAATTTCTATTATGCTCATCAATTTCAAACCATTTTGGGGTTCTTGAATGTTTTAAATTTTAACAAGCTCATTACAAAGATGGATTTTAAATTTCTTTTTCTTCTTCACAAAGGTTCTCTCTTCTTATGTAATTTGGAGACACATTGAGTTTCATTGGTTCATGTGAGCTATCAATTTAATCATTGTTATCAACAAGTCGATTATTGAGTGCAATTTCAAAGTCATAGGGTTCATATCCACATTAGTCGAGAAATTGTTGATGTATTTCTTCTTCTTCTTCTATGATGCTACTCTTATCAATAGGTGTTCCATCAAATTTTACAATATTTTCACATTCATGTTCAACATTTTTATTTTCAATATTATTGTCACTTTCATTTTTTAAACATTTCATTATATTGAACATTAAAATATCCAATTTAAATGTCATTTAAGGGTAAATAAGGACCTTCATATTCTTTCAATATATATTTATAACAAGTATATATATTTAAGGGTAAATATAGATTTTTAACATATATAATATGTATGGTTGGATTAGTGAGATATTTATAACAAGTATGCAATGAAGTCAAACTTTATTAGATTTGATTCTTAATAAATTAGTTTTAACGATTCAATTTATAGCTTTATGCAATCTATAAGTTTAAATGGTTTGATGGTATCTAAACTTTATACATATAAAAATATGATAAATGTCTGATTATTTTTCTTTCCAATCTATAATTTTGACGTATGATTTGGGGGTTTGGAACATTGTTGCGGCGGCTGTTGGTTAGTGTTTCGCGATTTGACGTGGACGGACTTTGGGGACATCATTTAAGAATGCTATGTTATAAATTATAGTTGTCTTCCAATTCTTTTTAAATTGTTAATGGTATGAAAATATTATTGATGAGTAAATGAATTATTACATGTTCTATTTTAGATTTGTATTCCCTTTATCTAGATATATTATTTACCAAAGTCTCATTGCTCTTTTAGGTGTACTGTATATATATATATATATATAACATGGAAAATGCAAATCATGTTCCACCTATGCTAGATTCTTTGTTTGCAAATACTAGTAATGAGATTAAAAAATTGAAAGATTCATTAGCACAGGGTGCAAACCCGGGGATATATAGTGAAACATGCATGTTAATATTGCATAGTCTAGAAGATGAACTTGAGAGGACTAGTGCATATTCCTCAGATAGAGTGACTGCTATTCTTTCCCACATGTGGGAAGAAGTACATGGTGACGTTCCCCTTAAACAAATACAGGATAGTGTCACTAAAGAAATGATAAAAGCCACTTGTTTTCCATTTTATCAAAATGTGCGTAAGGTTAGGGGATACCAGGTCACTAGATGTGTCGATCATGCTATAGCCTCATTGATCTACCCACGATTTCTCACAGCACATGGTCTATACCCAAACAATGACCAAATTGCATTGTATTTTGTTCAGCAGTTGTATGTTGAGGTCCATTTGGGCCTCAAAGTTAACTACCTGGAAATTCCACTATATGTTGGTCAAGGGCATGGTAGGATTGCTAATAGGCCCACCTATCGTCAAGCAGATAGACCACCCCCAGTGTTTAGGGTACTGGTTGGTGACAGGTCTCCTGCTCTCACCCCAGCTCTAGCCCCCATAGTAGATGAGGTTGTCATTGCTTCCCAAAAGGAAGCAATTGACACTATAGATGACATTGCGGCTACCACCACTAGGATATCTAATGATCATGTAGGTCAGTATTTGATGTCCAAACATTCTTGATCCACACCATTTTCAACACAGTGGACCACCATGGATCCTTTTACAGTGGCTAACATCCCTACTCCTACACAGCTTGATGCACTTATAGGAGATATGTCACGCATGACTCTGCATTGTTTGGCTGAGGACCTATTGGAGGCATATGCCCACATTGCATCAGACAATGGGATGGGTATAAAGCATGTTAGAGAGAATTTGAGATGCAGAGGTCATTCAGTTCTAGGATCCCATCACTCTTAGTCGAGCACTAGTGCGCATCAGGATCCACCTACAGTTCATATGACAGCTGCACAGACTATGGGTTTTACTGATATGTTGATTGGTTCTGGTTCATCATCACCGATGCCATCTCACCTTCATAGTCCTCTACATTCATCATTTATAACCCGACATGGGATAAGATCAAATGGATCACGAGATGTTGATTAAAATTAAGCTTGATCATTTGGTGGATATGGTGGAGGCAACTGTTTTAGAGGACTTAGGTCATCCGATATCAGATGATGTGCATGTATGTGTGCATGTGCATGTTTCGATTCTTTTTTCATTATTTTTTAATTTTTTTTAAACTAGATATTCATGTAAGTTGATATATATGTGTATATATTGTTACAGGTGGACATACCTCATATCACTCCTAGCCTTGGTCCAGATCATGTGCATGATCAATGTGACTCTGTGGATGAATCTGCTATTAGTGGACATGTGACTTTTACATTTTTATATAATCACACGTGTATATGTACATGCAATATATTTATGTATGCATAGATCTAGATTGATATTTAAAAATACAAGTTCATTTAAAAATAACTTTCATAAAATTTATTTAATATAAATTATATGTATTTAACACATCTTGTACACAATTTTATTTGTAGGGATCAACACATCCATCAAAGTAGGACCGTTCTCATTTAGATGGCCATTCCTCTAGGAGTAGACATTCATATTAGGCCATGCACTCTAGATTTATGATCTTTACCACATGTATTTGATTATACGATGATCTTTAATAGATTTGATATTTGATTATCTCTAACTTACATTTGCTTATATGATATACATACATTTGCTTATTTGTTGATCTTTAGTATTCGACATTTGATGATCTTTAATTTACATTTTGCTTTTATGATATGTACATATATTTTCTTATATGATATATACATACATTTTCCTCTTTGCTTATAATATGTGTTATGTTTATATGTATTGAATCCCTTTACATGTATGTACATGTGTTTGCTTATGGTTTAAACATTTTTACACATAATATATGTGTGCATTTGCTTTAAATATTCAATATACATACATGTTTTCTTATTTTATGATCTCTTACAACTTGCATTTCCTTATATTCAATATACATTTGATCTCTAGTAGAATTTTAGGGAAATCAATGCCACTTTATAATTAAGTTCATTCATGTTGATCACAATAAATATATTTTTTTAAATGATTTAAGCAACATGAACCATTGAGTTGAGAACAAGATATAATCTTTTTGACAAGTAACTTGAAATTCAATTCAAATATAATTTTAAGAAAATTCAATTCAAATTATATCAAGCTATTATACGTTTTTGACAAGTAACTTGAAATTCAATTCAAATATAATTAAGAAAATTTAATTCAAATTATACCTCTATTATACATTTTCAACAACTAACTTGAAATTCAATTCAAATTATACCTCTAATATACATTTTTGACACTTTAACAAAATTCTAAAATTAGATATGTTGTGCATACCTATGAATTAAATATGTTCAACAAACTCCACAATGAAATAACTTGTTTCTTTACTTCTTGATTCATTTAAACTAGGATCTAGTTATTCCATGTACACTTGAATAATTTTGATTCACTTGGAGCGCAAATTTTGGAGAAGTTTTTGCACATTTATCAAGGAGGCAAATATTAGAGCTCGACAACTTTTCATTTTTATCAATCAAGGCAAAATTTGGAGGATAATTTAACTAAGTTGGTAGAGGACTTGTTTTGAGTCATCTTTAAGTTGAAGAAGAAAATGGGACAACAAAGAAAAAGAAAAATCGTCTCAACAAAATTGTCAAAAGAAGAAGAACAAAGAGGCATGACCCGGAACTTGGAAAATTATCATAGAAAGAAGGAAACAAGGTACATGCTTGTTTCTTCTCTCTCTCACTCTCAAGTGTGTGTTTAGGACTTTTATTTTGAAGTTTTCTAACCATCATTGCACTTGAATGATTATAAATACTTTTAAATGTCCTCAAGTCATCTTGGTCATGCAAGTTGTAATGTTTATATGATCCTTGACTCAAATTCCTTAAGCCAATTATTTTTTGTTGTTTCAATATTTTTTGTTTTTGTGTCTTTGGTCTTTTATTTTCATCGCTTCAATGTTCTCAAATTATTTTTTATGTTTTATGCTCTAAAGGGATTCCTCAAGGCTGAGTCGAGCCAAATCCTAGATATTGGATCAAACGAATCCGTTCAAGAACACATGGACTTTGAATTTAGGGAGGAGACCCAAGTTCAAAAAATGCTTGTTGGAGATGGGTCAAGATCACTTCCTTCTACAAGTATGGATGAGCATATAAAACTAGCACAAACTTCTCTCACTTATAGC